>OX359247.1:14324626-14561395 GCA_947179485.1 Allacma fusca | reverse complement strand
CAGCTGCCTTTTTTTTGAGTCATTCAAAGACTTGTTGGAATTGTTATGTTTTTAATTATTATAAGGTAAATTATAATTGAAACAAACTTTTTTAGTGTACACGGTCCATATTTTGATTCGAATGTTACCTTTATAAGGTTTTTCATGAGCGAAGCGATATACTGGGCTGGTTCGATTCGTTGGTGTTGCGTGTTTTCCACTCGAGCCCATCGCCCAGGGACAACGCAGAGACATGGTAAATACAGGTTTGGAAAGCCCATGTCGTAAATACGCGCAGGCAAATACCAGTTTTTCAAATTTCGAAATTTTGAAAAAAAAAATCAAAATTTTGAAAATAATGAAAAAACTCTATATGCACTATTGGGGTCAAAATGTTCAAGAATAACGTCTCCTGCCGCATTGTTTTCGAACTTTCCAATTTCGTAAAAATTTCACCAAAATTTCACTGGACTGGGTCTATCATTTGGAGTCCGTGATTCCAAAGCGAGCCCCCGGCTAGGGTCAACGCAGAGATATGGTAAATACACGTTTGGAGAGCCCATGACGTAAATAAGCGCAGACTCGAAATTTTGAAAATAATGCGAAATTTCTATATGAACTCTTGTTTATACTCGCCTCGCTCTCCATGTGACCGCCCCGCGGTTACAAGATTCAGATTTTTGTTACCGTTCCTATTTCCTATGCATGTCACAAACATCCCATTATTTATATTATAGTATTTCTAGGTCCTCCATTAGAATTTATTCGTACAATTAAGATGATACCTCTACAAGAAAATATACTTTCACTATTGCTATACGATATATTGCAAGTAAGTAAACTAAAAGCCAATTTTTATAATTTACATTTGTAAAGATTTGAGATTTTGATAATTACATTTAGAATAGGTATCTACATAGAAAGCCAAATGAATAAATTATCGTTTAGTAATGTATGTACTTACGGCCAAGTAAAGCTTTTTACTGGGACCTATATTTGTCTGTATATTTTTAATCTTCAATAACTGTTTAGCTAGTTTTGTTATCAGAATAACATAATTTAACGATAACGAAAGGATATTTTTTAAAACTTTGTTCTCTCTCCTAAACTCGTTCATGTTGGTTTACGAATGGCAATGACTCAAAGGCTAACATGCTTAAATGCGCTATAAAGTGTACTTTCCATTTATGCTCGTTTTATTACTTAGAACTTCGCTTTTTTGACACGCAAGTTTGGTACTAATTATTTTTGGTATGGGTACTACGGGAATTCCCGTTATAACGAGTTACTTTGACCTTGGCTGTTCTGGGTCTGGTTGCGCGTTGACTTGCTTCGCTGCTTGCTACTCTTGTGCGTGCTACTCCTGTGCGTGCTACTCTTGTGCGTGCTACTCTTGTGCGTGCTACTCTTGTGAGTGCTACTCCCGTGCGTGCTACTCCCGTGCTTGCTACTCCCGTGCGTGCTGCTCCCGTGCTTGCTACTCCCGTGCTTGCTACTCCCCTGCTTGCTACCTCCCCCCTTACTACTCCTCTGATTGGTACTTCTCCGCTTGCTACTTTTCCGCTTACTATTTCTCCGCTGGCTGCTTCTCCGCTTGCTACTTCTCCGCTTGCTGCTTCTCCGCCTATTAGGACATTCCGGTTTGGGTGGCGGCCTGCAATTGCAACACCAACAACCTTCCCCCCCGTTGCCATAATTATATGGAACGGGACATTTTGATTTTCGGCGTCTAGAATCTCGCCGTGAGCGCGAGCGCCGACGATTATCATCATTCCTTGAGCGACGACGATTATCATTCTTGTCATTCTTGTCATTCTTGACATTCTTGACATTCTTGTCGCTCTTATCGTACTTGTCGTTCTTATCGTTCTTATCGTTCTTATCGTTCTTATCGTTCTTATCGTTCTTATCGTTCTTATCGCTCTTATCGCTCTTATCGCTCTTGTCGCTCTCATCACTCTTGTCGCTCTTGTCGCTCTCATCACTCTTATCGCTCTTGTCGCTCGTATCACTCTTGTCGCTCTTATCACTCTTGTCGTTCTTTTCACTCTTGTCGTTCTTATCACTCTTGTCGTTCTTATCACTCTTGTCGTTCTTATCACTCTTGTCGCTCTTATCGCTCTTGTCCTTCTTATCGCTCTTGTCCTTCTTATCGCTCTTGTCCTTCTTGTCGTTCTTATCATACTTATCTTTCCTCGAATCGGATAATACAGAGTTATCATCTCTTTTGTTTTGGTGTCCTCTCCCATGTTTGCTACCATGACTACCCCGACTACGACTAGACCCACTACTGCTACCGTAACTGCTGCTTTGCCCGGATCTTGATGAGCCTGAGCCATAGCTACTGCTGCTGCAGCACGGATTATAACAACCACATCGTCTTTGACACTCTTCCAGCGTTTCCCTTTTCTTCTCTTCCTTTTCCTTTTCCTTTGGAGGAGCCACAACTACACAACAAGGCGGAGGTGGCGGTGGGCACATTGGTATGCACAGCGGTATGAAAGGAGGAGGTGGTGGTGGCGGCGGCGGAGGAGGTGGAGGAGGGGTCTTTGGTTTGGGTGGTGGCATACAAATCATCATGGGGCAACATCTTTGAAACTCGGGATTCATACAAGGTGGCAGCACAATTGATTTGAACATCTCCAGTTATTTCCGAATTTCCTTTCTACCACTTATCAATTTCTCTTCGTGTTGGTCTTGAAGAATGTATTTACTAGTTTCTAATTTGTACGTATCTACTGATTACACAATTGGGTGCTGTCTGGATTGGTGCTACTGTTTCTTTCAACTTTTTAATTTATCTAGTCAAGTGTTTCAGGAGACAGTGCAATGTGCAAGTGCAATAATTAATCAAAATAATCAATACATTAATTTTAAACGAATTTAGTCAGCCCGTAATGGAAACTGGGATGCGATATTATTTGGGTGTACTAATGATTAATGATAATAATTATTCACATTTTTGAAGCTATAATGCGTTGAGAATTCATATGTGCTCAATTCTGCAATACCAATGCAAAATGTAGGAAGGCATTGCACTATACTTTCTAAGCAATGGGAATTTGACTATAGTTGCAGGAATAATATTGTCAGGATTTTTATGATAAAATTATCTATTAACAAATATAATTTACACGTAGAATATAATTTTCTGGTATTATGGTTAAAGTTTGCTAATAATTTGGTTAATAACGAAAATAAAAAAAGTCACGTCCTTTCCAGTAATATTTACACTTTACACCAATAATATATTTTGTTTCTTTCAAACTGAGTTGCTAAAAATGGTTTGGATTGTTTCATTCATACGACAGCAGTCAGAAAGACACCTATAGTTACAATCTAGCCAGCATTGGGTGTCAACAGCCAACAAACGAAAGCCAAGGGCAGGGCGCAGAGTTCAACTAGAAGTTCAAATTGATTCTTAATGGGACCGTTCCCAAATACCATCATCCAAATACCCGGCGCCCGGCAGATGGTTTTGGGAGTATTTATGTGATGGTGATGTTTTGCAGTAGTAGGTCGTATTTCTTTTATAACGTCATCAAGAAGGGGTTGGGAGGGTTTGGGAGAAAAATTACGAAATAAGGAAATTAACTGCTAGCAGTTCATGAGAAAGGACAATTTTATTATATATATAGTTTGATTTAAATGTATTCGATGATGGCAAGAAATGAGAATATTATACCTATAGATGCCTAAACACTCATAGTTTTTGACGACGTCATTTGTGAATGCTCCCTATACGAACTAGAGTTCGTTGTACGTAACATTCACGCTGCATCGATCTCGCATCGTCGGCATGGAGTTTGCGTTATGGCGTTCCTGAACACGAAGTCTCTCATTTTTCGTTTTCATTTCAAGCATAGGTATACATGTACAACATATTATGCAAGTTCGTCTGTACCACCCAAACCACAGACACTTCTGCGTCGATATGTCATCTGTTTGCATCGGTTAAAAAGTTATAGTTAGGTTATGGTACAAGCTATTTATTTGTAAAGAAAGCCGTTATTCGACTCCAGCCAATACTTGGTTGCTACCACGCCTTTAAAACGCTCTCAGTGGACAGAAATCTCTTACAGTTACAAATACTTACCACCACTTGTGATTGCCAGACCAGGGAAGCAATTTGTAGAAACTGTCGACGATAAACAAAATAATTCCTCATTTCTGCAAAAAAGGTATCAGATTTCGGAATCAGCATAAAGTTGTAACACATAACTATAACATTTCCATTTTTAGGTTAAGAGTCAATATTTCTTTAAAAATAATGATAAACAACAGGTGTGGGGATATAAATAGACCAGGAAAAGGAGAAAGGTTCACAGTCACAAAATTGCGATAACAATTTAAGTGCTTATCACTATTTCTGGTTACAATTGTATGCAAACAAATTTACCGTTTTTTTATTTTATTTTTAGCTCACAATTTTATTTGTAATGAAATTTGTAAGTCTCGTAATTCCTCCTGCTCCTGTGCTGTCTGTAATTTAGTGTGTATTTTTGTTGTTAAATTCACCGTTAAGATTTAATGGAATTTCTTCGACACAGGCATACTAGAACTAGAGGAATGCCGTTAAAGAATGTCGATGTCGATCCCACAAAACCAAACTATCAAATGATTTCGCAATAAAATGCTGATGGTAGAATGTACATAATGAGTATAGTGGATTAGTTCAAATTTATATGGAATAGTCGACATTCTAGGCCGTAACTTTATGTATGCTTATTAGATCTGTCCAGAAATCTACATAATTTTGCAATAATTGTTACAGCAGCTCCAACAATGGGTCTCACAGATATTGTGTACAAGTTGGTCTTACGTCGGACCTCTACTTTCGCTCTGGCGTGTGTAGCCAGTGCTTTCGTTTTTGAAAGGGTCATGGACAAAGGGGCTAAAACAGTATTTGAGAATATGAATCAAGGGGTAAGGATCGAGGATTATTTTATTTTACGCTTTACTTTCAATGATTTTGTTTTGAAAAATATTCCGAAGCTCGTATAACGTATTTTTACGTTCCAGAAACTCTGGAAGCACATCCATGATCCGTGCGATGATGAATGATCTAGCGTGGCTTTGTCATTAATGGAATTTATGAATTCAAAATATTGATGTGTACTCTACTGTCTAACAAGGATTTTACGTATATATTAGCTATCAATTGACAATTTTCGTTCATGTAAAGGGACGTACGTAATTATAATGAAAAAATAAATTAGATCCGTCTAGAATTCTCTGACTTTTGTTGTACTAGCTAGGTCAGTGTTCTTAAATCGAAGTAAAATTCTGTCTCATCCATTGCATGAGCTCTCCTACTTTGGGCTAGCTCTCAAACTTGAGTTAGTGTAATGAATGTAATAACAAACAATCAGGTTTTATTGATTCCTTCCGCTAAAATTAGTAGTATTTGGGTTTTTGATATAGTATTAATACACAAAAACATTTAATGCTGAACCAAGGACAAAAACAGAAGTTCAGTAAGTCTACGTGAATTACTATATATGAATCCTGACTCCTGATCAGTGCTCGGCACGGGTACGAAAAATCGGTACCCGTACCCGTATCCGTACCCGAAGTGTGGGTATTTCAATAACTTGTATCTATACCCGTACCCATACCCGAGTATCCGGGTACAAATTTTTCGTACCCGTACCCGCAATGTTATCTCAATCCATGTACCTGTACCCGTATTGTACCCGTACCCGAAAATACTTGAAAATAGTACCCATACTCGGGTATCTCAGTGTCGTCCCCGTACTCGTACCCGGGTACTTTATCCAGATTTGTTTTAATGTAATACATAGTACGTTATATGTAATAATGTATGACACCTGAGTGGGTAATTTTGACTAGCTAGAGAGGTATTTGACATTATATATTTTTATTGAAGAGTAGAAAACTATAAGCGTTTTTGATTAGAAGTAAAATTATCCCCATTTGATTGTTTATGGGCTGATGGGCGAAGTATTTTATAGCACCCAGTCCATATGTACATGCATTTTTGGCTTGGGACTTGGCGACTCGATTTTTCACTTCTTGATTTATTCGGCCTTTTACATTAATTTTCTCACCTCAGTAGCTCTGTGTACATGTAACTCATTTATATCTTGTTACAAATATCCGCCTTTTCCTAATCAACTACAAATTACAAAAAATATCTTGCCATCCAACTCATCGGAACTCTAATTTTTAAATTATATTCATTGTGGCTAATGAAGTATCATGTGCATACGTGTCAATCAGACTATTTATGCAATTAGTAACAAATTACTACATTATAAAGACGTTTTGTATACAATTTCGTTGAATCCTATTCTCCACTTCTATTTTGGTATTATTCCTCGTCTGTTTATTAATTATTCTTCCTAAAACCTGTTTCTATAAAAATATATACTATAGATACAAATATATATTTTTGCAACAGTCTGAAATAGTTACTGCATGTTGTAAGGTTAAAAGGGTATTAACAATAAGCTATATGCATTCAGAATTACTAAAAATACCGACAGAATTTTCCAACGGAAGTTCCATTATTTTCATAAAATTCATCAAAATGTCTCAAATCTCAACATATCCAAATACTCGGGTACAATGGTCGCGGGTACGGGTAAATGACACCATTATACCCGTACCCGGTGGGTATATACCCATTTTGAAATCCTTGTACCCGCACCCATACCCGTATCCGTACCCGAAATTTTGAGCCGACCAAAGTGTACCCGGGTAGTACCCGGAATTGTTCGGGTACACAAAATCAGTACCCGGGTAGTACCCATACCCGTACCCATACCCGTTTACCCGAGTATTACCCATACCCGTGCCGAACACTGCTCCTGATTGCCTGGAATGATGGATATTTGAAAAGGTCTAGATGTTGGAGCAATGTCTAAATTAAAATTGTAGAGCGAGGACATGAGGGATGATAATTATGAATGACAATACAATATTCATGGAAAGTATTGATTTCGTACTAAACAATTGAACAAACATTAGTAAAGCGTGTCATCGTAATTTAACCTTTCATCTTAATTGTTTCCCTTTACCTCAATTAACTGTTCGGCACAGTGATTAGCATTGAGTAGAGAATCATACACGTAATATGGAAAGCTTTATGGTTGTAGTTAACCGAAGAATTGACGTTGAATTGACAGACAGATAATCTTTACCGTATATTGCCCAATATTTTTGTAAAAGCTTTAGCCAATGTCACAGGTTTGTCTTTCGTACGTTTGGTATTGGGTGGATATGGAATAATATCCTCTATTTGCGTTCTTACGTGGGAAAGTGAGTCAAGTATCACGTATGTATATATCGGAGCATGGCATGAAATATTTTTAATTAGTCATTGATTTCTGTACTATTTCTTGCAGTCCTCCACTTGAAGTGGAATATTGTTTCTTCTCCAACGCGGTGTTACTACCAAATCAATATTTTCCATGAATATTGTATTTTCATTCAGATATTTATCAGCACCCGTGTCCTCGGTCTGCAATTTAGACGTATCTACATACATAGCTCTAAACCTATGCAGGAAATTTCCCAGCATTCGTATACGGCAGTCAGGAATCATATAGGAAACTTATCAGGAGAGGCATACTGAGCCCCGTAATTACTTTATAGTCGTCAAGTAAATAATATGAAGAGCCTATATTCGCAATTCAGATAATTTAAAAATCGTAATAAAGGGTGGAAGTGCGCAAAAAATTGGTAGCAATCAACAGTAATAATTATTATTATTGCCTTCAGGTTTGCGTCAGTATCTGATAAATGTGCTATGGGCATGGTAGAGGACTTGAATTCGACAAAAATATAAATTTCGTTAAAGCTATTTTAGTCTCTGTGGAGAAAGTTACTCCTCCGAAATGCTCTGTCAACAGTCAGGTGCACTCAGCTTGAACTCGTAACATTTCAGCGAGAGAAAAGGTATTTTATGAATAACAAAGCAACTATTAGTGGGGTTTATAAAATGGTAGCAACGGTATTACCGGCATTTGTAATGTTTCTGCTTTGGCTGTCAGTGTTATTCATCAATGTCCCATTGGGATCAGCTCAGACCCAACTTAGTTCTGTGTACCAATTATTGAAAGTGAATCCGACGTGCGCTAGTGAGGAGAAGTTATTTAAATTTTTCTATCAATTCGTCCTCCAAGAGTTTTACGATGCGAATGTGAATCTCATCTACGATTCGACGGACATTTTGTGTGAACACGTGCGAGAGCGTCTTCATCGGGATGTTGGAAAAGTGACCTCAGCTACAGTGACCATTTACAATCCGGAAGAGGTGGATGTCACGGAAGGGAAGAAAGAAATGATTGGGAAGCATTTCCATCGCTTCACAACATGGATAGAACTAAATATTGTGATATTTTTCGACGGGAACCATGCCAACAATACTTTAGAGAGTTTGATAGTTCTCCATGACTTCCAACGTCAGAATAGTTTTAATATATTTTGGCAAAGGGAAAATCGTAATGATGACTTCCTCCAAATTTCTGCATTAGATCGCCTGAAATACAAAATTGAGGTCATTACAAACAAAGTGACAAAAAAGGATATCGATGTTGACATCATGTCTCGTTGCTTTTACTGTGACAGTGGGAGCCCCCTAAATAAGTACATTAGTAATGTCCAAATAGATATGCATGGGGCATTGGTTTGTCCAACGAAAGCAGAACTATTCCAAGATTACACAAAAAATTTTTACGGAAAAGTTTTCCAAGTGGCTCTAGCAAGGGGAATACCTTCCATGATGGGCTACAGGAGGTTGAAGAATGGAAGGATCGAAACGAACGGGGGTTTCCAAACACAGTTGTTTCATATGGTTCAGAGAAAATTGAATTTTCAGTATAATGTCACTTTAGAAAAATCCTTTGGGGTAGAGGGTCCTGATGGGATTTTTTCGGGGATGGTTGGAGCTGTTCAAACTGGAAGGGCGGATTTGGGAGTTGGGGCTGCAGCAACTCTTGGACGACATCGCGTTGTTCATTACCTCACGCCCAACACATTTCATTTGGTTACCTTTATTACTGCAAATCCCCAACCAAGGCCAGAGTGGGAAACGATCTTCCTAGCTTTTACCATCCATCTTTGGTTTTCCTTCATATGTGTGGCTGTATTCTTAGTATACCCCACATTCGTCCTCGCGAGTACCTTCACTCAGAAAGATCCTCAAGACTTCCTGACAATTCTCATAAATGGAGTGGGGTACATCTACCGTGCTATCTTTGACCAGCGCTGGAACCGGGACAAGGCATTGAAATACTATTCTATTAGACTTCTAAGTGTGTTCTGGCTGATAGGAGTGTTGATACTGGGGACAGAATTTAAATGTAATTTAATGAAGCTCACGGTCTCCCCTCCGTTGGAACAACTGCCAAGGAGTTTCAATCAGTTGGCAAATTCAGACTATAGTATCATTACTCATTATGCTGGAGGCTCACTGGACCGGATTGTTCGGACGACGCACAGTGCAACATTTGACAAAATTACTCAAAAAATGAAAACAGAAATGTCCATTACAAAATGCTTAGAAGAGACCTTAAAGGGACGAACTGCCTGTATCACTTACGAGGATGATGCCATCATTGAGGGGCAAAAGAATTTCTCGGATCCCTTCGGACATCTTTTTATCCATAAAGCTCCTATTTCTGCCTTCAATTTTTACGCGAGTATAATATTACCCCGAGAAGCAGTTTATATTGAAAGTATGGAATCCACTGTTAGTCAGATTGTGGACATGGGCATCACTAAAAGATTTCATGATGAGCAGTACGACACTTCAAAAATGAAAGGTCGACGCTGGGCCAAGAGACGAAAGAACCAAATACCTGTTTACTTTGATTGCTACCATCACTATGAAAAACTCACAGTGTATCATTTTATGGGAACTTTTCTCATCCTTTTCTTGGGTTTCACAACGGCCGTCGGATCCTGGCTGGTTGAACGAAGAGGGAACAATGAAGTTGTTGTTATAAACAGGCGTCACAGACGGGTTTCCGTATGTGAGGAAGAGTAAAAGAAACTCAAGTAGCAACAAATTAATTGCATAATTATTATTCTAACTACAGCATGGTCTTCGACATGTATGTATATGCAGATTCATCTGCTGTCAATCAGTATTAACAAGGAATGTGTCAAAGATTGTCAATCACTGGGGGTTGAATCAGCAGTCAGCTATGACAATTAGCTACAAATCCTGCTTGAATGTCATCTTTACCTCATTCAATAATAATAATCCTCATAATTGAATTTGTATTCTATCAGTTCGAGATAAAACTGCTTTTTTAGTGTTATGTCCGGACTGATAATAAGTACTATAACAATAATAATTACTACATTTATCAGAGACCCCGGGAAGTCCATGCAATTACTACAATTTACAGCAATGAGAAATACAAAGGAAACATTGAAATGCGTACACTTTCATTTTTGTTAGCGGAAGTCAGATACTTACGCCAGAGAACTAACAATGAAAACAAATTGGTACTCTAATTGTGACATTGAGTGCACACTCATTCCTGATTCATGTTGGATGGATTCCGATGTTTTAAAATTTCATTTTTGAATATTAATGAACTATAGAAGTGCTCCCGACCATCATTATAACGATATACCTACATTTTATGCATTACATTATTTTACTATTACGAAGTACTTATTTATGCAATGTTGAAGATACTGAGAAATGCGAAACCACTCCAATGCTAGAGGTAGCATATGTTCTGCTGTACATAATTATATAATATTCATTGGTAATAAAATGTTTGAAATTAATATTGCTCCAAAATTTTGTCATTTTAGGATGAAGTAAACTGTAGGGGAAACCTTCAAAATGGTGTATGCAAGTTAATTCATATAAATTCACAACAAGTTGAAGGTGCATAAAAACTATACAGACATTTTTTGAGGGCTATTGTGTTCCAAAAAACAAAGGGAATTGATGCATTACCTCCGGAATTTAGTATCGCGAGGAATGAGAAATGGTTTGAGCGACAACTGCTTCCTAAATATAGCATATCTGTAACTGGATACTAATATAATATAACGATACTATGTACATGGAACAGTTTAGTTACTGGAGGCAGCCTCACGCTGGGTACCACTTGTTTCGATTACATATTTACTCAACTTTTGATTATATCACATTTGCGAAACAAATTAGACGACACAATGACTGAACATCCCTGACCTTATGTGTCCGTCAAAGGTTACACAAAGTTCCGTATATAAATACTTGATCCTGGACAAATTCGATACCATTTGAATCTCACGTTTGATTCAGGCACAAACGTTCATTAGTTTTTCGTAGAAGATATAGTGACAGCGGGGGCAACATGAAATTTCAGATTTACCAAAGCCTGATCGCCTGCTTGGCAATGGCTTCGACAGTTACGGTATAGACTACAATATTTATAAATTTGGATATTACAATAAATATGACATTGATTTGTACTTTTGGTAAACATTTAAAGAAATTTGTTTAAAAAATCAGGGCTTTTTTGACGGAGTCAACAGGGAAGTCCTGTGCAAAGGCCAAGTTATGAAACATACAAATGTTTTCAATCAGAATGTCATGTCTTGTGTTGAGGAATTCAAGGCAGCTAAGGACTCCACGAAACCAGAGGAACGTAAGCGTGGGAAAACGGTATATACTTTATCATCAATTTACATATTTTAACTCAATTTCAAAAGTTTAGAAAATTCTGTAATTATTTCATTTTGATTATTATTCTGCAATAGTGCATCGCCTTATGCGCCCTCACCAAAGATGGACTGGTAAGGATTATAATCCTTATAAAATGAATAGTACATACTCGGATGGTCAAGGGTATAAAATGAACAAATCCTATTTTTCAGTTTGATGACAAGGGTGCGTACCAAATCGCGAAAATGTCTTCGAATATTGAAATGAGCCTACCAGGGGACCTTGCAGCAGCGTTGAAATCAGAAATGGAGACTTGTGTCGAAAAGACCCAAATTGCAACCGTTGTGAATGACCCAGCTGACACCCTTTGTGCTGCCTACAAGCCATTCTTCCGCTGCACGGCACTAGGATGGATGAAAGTAAGATCTTGTGTCTTGTCACAATTTGTACTAACTACAACTACTAGCTGCTGTAGTTGCCTCATCAAACATCAATGTTGATTATTGTAATTTGTAACATTGCTTCTTCCAGACTTGCATTGAAGGATTCGATCCGGAAATTTGGAGCGATCAGTAGATGTACGGAAGCACTAATCAGCGTAGAAACAGGGATTTGACTCAGACTTTTTACTCATGGAAATATTACAGCCCAAACAGACCATCTAATGATATAAGTATGTTTATCTAATATCGCAGAGACTGGCCATAATGTGTACTCCCAAAAATTTTGAGGTGAATTACTTCCATATCTCACTGTAAGTTTGCTCTGGTGGGAAGAGTTGAGCTCTTTCATTGTATTAAAAAGCTACTATTATTAAATTAATAACCCTCTGGTATTTACAAATTGGCCCTTCTTCTATAAATAAATACCCATGTTTTGTGGAAATAAAATAGTATTGTGAATTGTGGACTACAGTAAAAATTACAATCACAGTTTATCATAATCAATGCAGTTTACAATAACAGTAGTATTTTGTTCTTGGTAAACAACGGAAGGTTTGGGTGAAAGTTAGGCTGTCTATTTAGTAATTCATAGGCAATGATCATCAATCAAGAGAACTCTCAAATATTGTATTCCTAGATTTTATCGTCATAAATAGTTCCAGTTTTTTCTGTCGCCTGCTATACTTGCTAATATCAGTAACTTACAGTGATTTTATAATTATTACTCTAATTATTATAACGCTGTAAAGAATGCATAATCACTCACAATTATTGTAAATGATTTAGAAATGACAAATGGTTACTTTGACGAAGACTCATTGTCAGTGAACCTGCTCAATGAATCTTCCTCACATATATTTACTCAAGTATAGTTCCTGAAATATGAGTCGCTCAGTAAGTAAACAGCGTGTGGAAATCGCAAGGTGCCTGGCTACCAAGCTACTATTGCCAAATACAAAACTGACTGTAATAAGGTTTCAAGGTGAGGTCAGGGCAGAGCAGTGGTATAAAAGCTTGTAGAGGTTCTTCAAAAGATTTCCTAAATCATAAGGGCGGTATTCCAGATTTTATTGCAAATAAAACTGATCCAACAATGAGGTAACGACAAATATGCAGTACGGCCAGGGCCGCTATACCGTGATACATCAATAATGTAGTAATTACACTAGTATAGTATCAAAACTCCTGCATTCCTGGAGGCGTCAGTAATTCCGCGGAAGGAATCACACAATAACAGCCCATGGCTTAAAGGAGCCTCCTGGCGGTGTGGGAAACTGCATAAAAACAAATGAAAGTCATTTCAAGAAAATAACACAAGCATCACTCATCAATTGTTACATTTTTTGAATTCTGCTCAAGCAGTTTTATATTTTCTGAGATGGACTCGTACTTACTATTGTAAATATGGGTAAATACATTTATGATGTTATACCTTTTCTGTGAATTCATCCTCACATCCCATTCGAATTCTCTCCGCAGTGGCAGGAGAGTCAAGCCGGAACTCAGTACTCAGACCAACTTCAGATCGGGCAGATTTGATGGCGTCTTTAATAGCGAAGAACACACTTGCTGCCAAAAACAACGGGGGCTCTCCCACAGCCTTTAAAATGCACAATTAGATTTTACTATCTTGAAGAAATACACTATAGCATGGATTACTTGCAATTTCATTTGAAGTGGAAATCTGGAAAATATAGTACCTTTGATGAAAAGACTGCTTTGGGATTGGGAGCTCCTCGTAACAGGGCAACATTGAACTCAGCTGGAATGTCCCCAAACCCAGGGAGCTTGTATTGGCCTGGGCCCTTAGTGAACAAGAAACCTTGTGGAGAGTACATAAGTTGTTCCAAAGTGTACAGACCATATCCTTGCATGAAGCCTCCTTCAACTTGCCCAATATCAATGGCTGGGTTAATACTCTCACCCACATCCATGACTATGTCCGTTCGCAAGACCTGCAGAGTTCAACAATTCTTCATGCGTAATTTTTCTAGGAAATCATTATTATTGCAGTGGGCAAACAAGATATATGTTGATAATTCAGAACTTAAATGTGCAAACCTCATGATCTCCGGTTAGACAGTCTATCTCCACTTCCGCACATGCAGCACCAAAGCAGAAGTAATTAAAGGGTTTTCCTGTTTTTGTAGCAATATTAAATCCGATCTCGGGGGTTCTTGGGAAGAAAAAAATAATACTTGGATTAATATGATTTATTAATTATTAAAAGCATTAGAAATTCTTAATTACAGCCATTTCTTCAAATATAGCAACCAACATGTTATTTAGTATAGAATATGGAGGCGATTTTAAATCCCTTATAAAACTTGTTCTAGATTCATATTTTAAGAAAGTTGAACTTTACTTGTAAAAGCCAGTTGCAGATAAACTGACGCGATCAAAATAGGCGGCGTTAACCCAATCCTCCCATTTACCCTTGGGATTGGCGAGCTTGAAAGGTTTCAGTCGTTCCATGATGGTTTTGCAAGCATTCTGTGGAAGCAAAGACAAGACAGTATTAGAGTTGGGCACTTTCTAAAATGATTGAAGTTATCGTACATACCATCACATATCGGAACTACTATTATTTACATAAAATCATGTCGGTGTTAATTATGGGAAAATTTACCAAAACTGCCATGCCATTCAAATCCGAACCAGCGCTTGCAGCCGTGGCTGATGCGTTAGGAACTCGATCTGTGCAGGTGTCAGGGATGTAAATTTTGTCGATTGTTACTTCAAGACACCTGGAAGCTACTTGTGCCATTTTCGTGTGCAGCCCTTGACCCATTTCAGTTCCACCATGACTGATCATAATCGAGCCATCTCGGTAAACATGTATAAGCGCACCTGCTTGGTTCAAGAATAGGGCAGTGAAAGCTATTCCGAACTTTGTTGGTATCGTGGCAATCCCTCGTTTTCTCCAACGATTCTGTCGATTAAATTCGTCCACTTTCTGACGCCGCTCTGCGTAGTGTGAGCTTGTGAGAACTTCCGACCAGCATCTTCGTACCGTGCAATAATCCAGTTTCTGACCGTAATGAGTCAAATCCCCTTCATTGAGCATGTTCAGGTCCCGAATCTGAAAAAATTTGTTTGAAAAGTACAGAAACAGGAAGACCCCTGACCAATTGCACGAAATTTATACTTTTAATAGTTTTGAAATAGAGTACTGACTGGCCCATAGCACAAGGTACTACTTGTTAGGCTAAGTTAAGAACTTGATGTTCCAGTAAATATAGCAAAATAATTAGTGGTGTCATTATTCCATCACCATGTACCAAATGGAACAACCAAAATTAATGTGTACATGAGTAGGGAATAAAAGTAATGAATACTCAACACACTTTAATCTGATCCATCTTCAGGTGCTCAGCAACTACATCAAAGATCATCTCGCAAAACATCATCCCTTGTGGACCTCCAAATCCTCTAAAGGCTGTGTTTGACGGTAGATTGGTACGACAGCACTTCCCGTTAAACTCGACATTGGGAATCTTGTAGCCGTTATCGGCACTAAATAATGACCGTTCCAAAATGGAGCATGACAGATCCAATGTATTGCCAGCGTTATTGAAAATATCCAACTTTAACGAGATAATACGTCCCTCTTTCGTGAAACCGACTTTGTACTTGCAGAAAAATGGATGGCGCGTTCCTGAAATTGCCATATCTTCATCTCGATCAAGCATGCAACGGATTGGTCTTTTTAGCCTGGAAATCAGATAATACTGGTTGTTAAACGTCATGTTGGTGTTCAAGGCAATTCTAGTCACATCTATTATCTACATTACGTAACTACAAGTATGCCTTGAAAATAAATATGTGAATAGATATTGAACAGCTGTACTTTTTTGCAGCCAGGGCTACGGGAACTGCAACAATAACAGCCCTGGACTCTTTTCCACCAAATCCCCCACCCATGCGTCTCGTACGGCACGTAATTCTGTTTGAAGGGATGCCAAGAACGTGGGAAGTAAGGTGCTGTACTTCTGCAGGATGTTGTGTTGAGCACAGTAGTTCAATTTCATCATCTTCTCGGGGAATCGCAACTGACGCATGTGTTTCCAAGTAAAAGTGCTCCTGACCACCCAAATGGAGTTCCCCTTCCAAAATCCCGTCGCTTTTATTAAACCCATCTTCCACATCCCCATCTTTGATTTGTCGGACCCAATCATCGTAGAAAGAGTTGTTCTTGATAGCATCCTCAATGGTAACAATCACTGGATGGATTTCTTCGTAATCAACTTTCACCAGTTTGGACGCTCTTTGTGAGGTTGCTTGGTCAACCGCAACGATGGCTCCGATTATTTGACCGATACATGTGACTTTGCTAGTTGCAAACACCTCCTCGTCATGTATAATTGCGCCAAAGTGGTTTCTCTTTGGCTCTATGTCCTGTCAGGAGCAAATCAAATAATCATACTTTTATAATAATACTCACTTATTGTACTAGCTAAAGCTTACGATATACAAGAGGTATTTAAATAATATTTCCTTCCATCATATCTAAAATAATGAAAGGAAATTTTCTTAAAACTTCGTTTGATTAAAATTTCTGGTTCGCAATCGAGAATAAATCTCAGGCTGTAGTTTATCAAAAACGTCCCTCCAAACCCATAATTTTTAACTTTATGATTTATGAGGTAAGAGGAAGATTTGAATGGTGCACATAATAACATCATTTACGAAAGTAAATAAATTGACCTAGACATTTTACAAAAAATAGGAACTAGAAAAAAACGTTTACGAACACAACCAATGTGCCCCCTACAGAAGTGCTAAAACATTATCTATCACTACAATACTTTTTATCCGAAACATAGTGAATGTATAGGAAACCTTTGCTGAGAAGAATTCAACAACTCCCTCTACTTTCAAAGCTTCTGTGGCGTCAATGGACAGGATATGGGCATGAGCTTTAGTACTGAGAACTAATGTGAGGTAGAGTTCGCCTTCATAGCGTGGAATGTCATCAATGTAAACAGCCTCCCCTGTGGCTTGTTTTAAAGCCGACAAATGAGCCACTGGTCTTCCTACCAGATCATAGTCGGGTTGTCCATCAGGGACTACCTGAGAGAGTTGGCAACTTTTGGTGGAATCTCGGTGATACAACTGAACAACTTTTTGTAAACTTTTATCCAGAGGCTTAATGTATGGAAGCTTTTTGCTCAGCTCGGAAGTCACCACCAGGTAGAACTTAAAGAAGAAACTGGAAAAATACAAATAGATAATTATGGTTTTGATTACAGTAGATACTTTTAACAATAGAAATGAATTATTTCTTTCACGCACACCTATATATAACCTCTATACAATACACGCAATAATTTCTATTATTTCTAGTTTCGACGGCGTTCTTACTATTTTGTTACAACCATGACCAGATAATTTTCTACATGAATTTTCAAACCAAACTTGGATGAATAACAAAGTCAATCACACCTTAATTTTATTTACTTTTAGGGTTAATCGGACCTTACAGTTGAGTGTAAGCAACAATGTACCTTAGTGTTAGGGACCTTCTGAATTGAATCATTCCTCCAGGAGCTCCAGGAGAGAGGGGTAAGTCTTCTATAAGCGCTTGACATGCCTCTCGAACTAAATGCTCATTCCACTGTTGACCGATTAAAGAAGCTGCTGCAGTCCGGGCCATGACGGTTGTGGGAGCCATGCCTCCAAATGCCAGGGAAATATCCTTTATGATGGTGGTACCGACTTCAAACTGAACTCTCATACCTGCATTTGTAATAGCAATGTCGTCGTCCCTACGCTTAGCTTGCTTGAACCCCCAGAAGTACTCATCCTAGGACCATAAGGAAAATACTATTCTAATGTATGTAATCATATCAGGCGGTGTTTTAGAAATTGTAGCATTATCCAAATACTCAAGGCTGACTATGAGAATAAATTACCTCTTTTGTGAAGGGAATTAAAATAGAGACAAGAATTTCTTCGGACTTGAGTATATTTTTCCTGTAACCAGTGAAAAAACTATCGTCCATGGTGACGAAGCGATGGTCATCTGGAAATGGAAATTAGAGTAGATAATGTGTTTTTCTTTCAAAAAAGGTATGGAGCCGAGTTCGTTATTAGCAATCTACCTTTACTACGAAGTTCCAATAGACAATGAGCAGCCATGAAGATTGGGTTCAGATCTGAAATGGGGCTCCCAGTAATAATATTACCGCCGATAGCTGCAGCGTTTCGGATTTGTTTACCCGCAAACCATCTAAGCATCTCCACAATGGCCGAAAAAATTCGGGTTTTGTGTTTAGGTTGTGATTGTATCTGTTGTTGGAGAGTCTGGTCTAGATCATTTAATGTGACGGAAGCCCCGAAATGGACACCATTGTCTTCAACTCGGATAGCAGTCAGTTCTTCCACTCGTGAAGGTTGAATTATTACAGGATAATGCATATTCTTGAATTTGACCTCAACTCCTGTAAACACAGTACATATTATTAAAACTTGACTGAAACACGAGTTAAAAACTTCTAGAATTATGAAAATAAGCAACAAACATTTTATTACCGATTTCAGTATTTCCAACAACAATTTTGGCATATGGATAGGATGCCTTAAGCTCCAGTAGATCGTCTAGTTTCACCGGACGGTACCATGTAACCCTCTCTCCATGAAAGACAATGTTGGAATCATCATAATGGCTGCTCAACTGATCCGTTTGTATAAATTATATAATATTATGATAAATTTATTATTATATTTATTTACGGAAGTAAACATTTCCGGACAGAACTGTTTAAATTCTGCCTGATTTAAGTAATTTAACAAACCAAGAGTTCTGGTGGGAAAATTGGCTCCTGGGTAGGGTCGTATGGTTTGAATGTCTCGGGTGAAAATAGTTGTTCATTGTCGGATATATTCCCATTCCCATTTTGATTCATGGCCTCGTCGTCTTCGGTTGTTCCGTTTGACATGCAGCAGCCACCATTGACCTTCTTTCCGCAGCATCCATTAGACACCCCATTTACGACATCATTTGAGTCACCCTCTGTAAGAAACGTTTTGAACCCTTCGAGAATTGGTCGGTAGCCAGTGCATCTGCATAGGTTGCCTTGGAAGGCAGTCTCCATATCTGTGAACTTGGGTACGGTCGTATTCCTCAGGAGAGTGTACATTGACATGACTATCCCTGGTGTACAAAATCCACACTGTGAGCCATGACTTCTAGCTATGCGTTCCTGAATAAAAGGTTTTGTGGTTTTACTTAAATTTTTTCATTTAAAATTGACCTCATTCTACAAATTTTCAAGCAACATAGATTCTTTGCTTTTCATACTTGAACAGGATGGAGTCCTTTTTCAACAGAACCTATCCCCTCCACAGTCGTTACAGCCGCACCATGCATTGCACAAACCGGTGTCAGGCAAGCATTGACAGCTATATGTCTGGAATAAAATTTTATGCAGGTATATTATAGGTAGATATTACAAAGCGTCTCATAAAAAAAATATGAAGAGCAATTGAACATTAAATAAATATAATGGGCAATTAAAACAAATATTTCAATATCTGCAATTCGAACAACCCATAGGTTTTAGTTCTTGGAAATTTACTGATTTGTCAAGTTTGAACAAATATAGGGGGCCAGATAATTAAATAAGGTGGCAGATAATTTACTTAAGCTTGATAACTCAGTTCCTTTATCAACCAGTAACCTAACCTTAACCTGATATTTCAAGTTCGGATCGAGGCAGTTATTGCATGTATGCATACTAATATAAACATAAACCGAAAACTTAGTCAGAACGGCGCAAATCATAATTCATAACGACGATGTATCTCTGATTTTAGACTTTTGTTTACATGTGTAAGAAATTATTGGATATCTGAGTACACTCACATGACATTCTTGCTCTTGCGGTCATACCGAGATACCATCACTGTGCAAGCACCGCAACCTCCTTCTCCACATCCCAGTTTGGTTCCGCATAACCGCACTAAAACGAAATTTAAAACAATCATGTAGCCCGTGTTGACATTCTTGCCCCGGTAAGCCCATGGGCCTTGTGCTTTCCTTAATTATTAAGAATTGTCAGGTTACAACTACTAAAAAGTTTACGTTTATTCCTCAGGTATGTTAGCAAGGTCCATTCGGGGTTAACTTGGTCATCGACAACCTGCAAAGAAAATGGAATAATATTATTTAGATAGATAATTTTATTGGTCGATACGGACTTAACCTCGACAGCCTGCACCGTTACATTGAAAAGTTCCAAATTGGTGTAATTGTTTTCATTTGCTTTCCTCCATATCCATATATGCATATATAGAGTGAAGTCATATGTACACGGTATACTTAAAAACAGAAGTTTAAACGAGTTTTATAATGATGTTATATAAAATGTTAACAACTCTGTAATGGTGATTTGTGCTAATTGTTTTATTGCGTCATGGGTGACTGTTTTACAAGTTTCAGCCCACCAACAGCCCCAACCTAATGAGGGTACGTATTTGTGTGGTACCCACCCATGGGGTTGGTACCTTATGTCGAAGGCTATTGATGAGCTGCTACGCGCACACTTCCTTTCAGCTAACACGTTTTGTACCAACTTTGTAGCACATTTTTCTCATTGATTTTCTGTACAAAGTTCTCTTCATCAATGCCCGATATAATATAGTACTTGGTTCTTAATTCGTTAAAATGTTTGCATTCTAACATGATGTGGCATACCCTTTCGGATCTTTTCTTGTATAATTAACAATGAGTTCGGTCCCCTTTCTTACCCCATTTATACCATATTTCATATGTTGGTACAACTATTTTATGTTCAGACTCTGGGCTTGTTATGTGTGAGATTTTGGGATAACTTGATCAGTGGCCAGCTCATTCCAAGCTAGTTTATTTGTTCCTGCAGTGTGTACTGTATCTGTAGTTATGATTCTTTCTTTTGTGTAGATATATCCTCGACATCATTGTCTATCATGCTTCTGTCAATTTCATTCCCGTGTTTCGTGCAGTCAGTTTTTAAGTTAGCGTTGGTTAAAATCTCAAATTTTGCTTTGAGTCCTGCTTGCTTGCAGAATTCTTTCCACTGTGTATACATACTAGATTTGCATATTCTCCCATTCTGCACTGGACATTCCTTTGCCATCAATATTGCTCTGCTCGATTTGATTGTACTGTGGACATCCACAACTATGTTTTTCAGCCACATTGTTCCCAGTGATTGTCCTCCTGTATCCAGTCGTTGAACTTGCCCAGGTGTAAGGCGATTAATATTATTTATAAAATTAAAAATAAAAAAAAAAAAACTATATATATTAATAAAATGCTACTTTTCTTTGAAATTACATTGATGACATAATTATGAGCTTACTCAGCCACTCTACCCGGAACAAATCGGTTCTGGTTGAAACTGCGGTAAGACTAAAATAATTTGGTATTCTATTATACTGCAATAATTTTAGTAATGATTATTTTTTCATTTTCAGTAAAGAATCAACTGAGAGAATCGCTTCTTTATCCTAATCCTTTTTTTACATGCACTGTATTTTGTATACAAAATTACGTAAAGTTTGAGAATTGAAACACGTTTGTAAGTAATTACACTTGCACTACTTGCCTATGTACATGTTAATAATAATTTTTAGTCCTAATTGCTTTCTGGAAGGCTATGATGACACGTCATTAACTAACTTACCAGTAGTCTGCTCATTTCAAGTTCTCTAATATTAAGCGTAAAACGATTCATGTTAGAAAACTAGTCGGCACATAAAAACTTGATGGATTAGCATTATGCAAACAGGTGCGACTGTGCTAAAAAGTTTCATTTCTCATTTGTCACAACCTGCTATGTGCTCTTGTGGAATTACGACATACGTACATAATTATTGTACTTCTTGCAAAGAAGTAGAAGATTAAGATTACGAGCTATAAGAGGAATTATTATAATGCCAATATGAAGATAAATATGTGAATCTATATCTAAGGATCCAGTAGCAGGGTTGGTATTCGAGCTTTTAATCCCATTGATTACAAGATAATGATTCTTAAATCATTCGTTATTTTAATGATAGTATAAGAGTGAAAGACTATATCAGCAAATCCATATTCAAATATTTACACAAGAAAGGTTTTACTGAATCCTGAGTTCCTTAATTTATATAAAAAATTTTTATAATCCCAAAATCGGGACGAATGGGATTTAAGCTTTATGTACATAAGTTCTACATTATAACTGTACAGTCAAACCTCTTTATAGTCACGTCGCAGGGGACCGCATATAAAAGTTGACTATAGAGAACGTTGACTACTGAGTAGTCAATTAGCTAACATTACTGTATACGTGAGAATCGCTGGGGCCAAATTACTTTATGACTATTGAGAGAAGTTGCTTATAGCGGTAGTGAATAAAGAGGTTTCACTGTAGATGTGTGGAATCACTGCGAAAATATTTCTCAATATTTTAAGGAGCGTATTATGTCAGCAACATTCAACTTGTTCGTAGGTAGTTAACTTTTTACTTTACTTATTTTGAAATATGGAATTCTACTTATACAAAATAATTCGTGAAAAAAGTTCTTAAGCAGTGTACTGATAATGAGTAAGTAAAGGTTCCGTAATCTGAAGCATTGACGAAGCTGTTATTGAAGATTGTCAAAAGCAAACTAACGAAAGAAGTTTAATGATTGAACTATTCTGAGTCTCCTAAAACGGATCTCAAAAATGATCTGTCTCAACGAACCCTCTTTGCCTCGTTATCACTAACTACATACAGAAATTATCTGACACGATTTCTGGGATGGAAACATAGGTGTATACATACATATAAACCATTTATGTGTTTGATCGTGTCTATAGCGGAATGACTGTTCTGCGGGTATTCAAGAAATATCAATATATCGCAATGGATAAGCTGCTTATTGGAAAAGATATTAAAGGAAGGCAGTCATGGGATTTATGGAAAATTACTTATTGCTCCTAATTATTTGTAGACATCACGAGTCTTGCATAAATTAAATTGCTGCGTAAATATCTTTGGTGAAAACAAAGAACATTGGTGAAACATTTTAACTACTAAGAATTGTGGCTTGTGACTTGACTGTAAAGGCGAACTGCGGAAACGCAGAATGTGTATTCTCTGTAATTTCAAATTACAGCTCTCTATTGAATGTTGTGTATGGCAAAGATGGGTAAAGCATTTGCCTATACTGAAACCTTGCCTACATTTTACTATTTTTTCCTTCCTACCTAATAGGACAAATTTATTTTCTCACCAACCTTATGTGTAGGCAAGTTTTATAACTACTTATTTCCTGTACAGGTGCCTTATTTCAAACTACTTTATTCCTAATTTCATTCAACGTAACGTTCATGACGAAGTGGCTAATAATAAAATTAGAATTGAAACAAGTATTTATTCTGACTCAACAGGATGTACAAAGTTCTTTTGTAGTAATTTTTTCGGGGAGCTATCTGGTAGAATTCTACGTTAAGAATTCTGGACATGAGCGTTGAACAGGGAAAGTGAGATTAGGAGAAACTCATTCTCAGGAGCGAAATACCAGGAGGCTTATAACAAATTCTATGGAGATTCATTTGAATGTAACATCATCAACGCAAGTTAAAAATTGTGGCCACACAAATGTATCACAAGATTTGAATAAAAGAAAAAATATTGTTCACAGAGGAAATTTTTGAAATATAATTTATTAACTATACGCCAAAGGTTTAGTGGACGCTATTTTTGACTGGGGCAGGTGACATTATATTCGAATGAATCCCTAGAAAATATTCAGTGATGGAGTTGTTTGCTAGTTATTTATGATATTTTGAAATATTATAATAATTAACAAATCTGGCATGAAAACATGTCGTGTTGCTCTTCGAGTCTTCCTTATTTTTGCTTCTGAGAATGAATTGCTCTGAAAGTTGCTATTTATGTCCACCATTCATGCCCACAGTTACAAACACTAGTTCGAAAAACTATTGATAATGCAAAAGATGTTTAAGGGAAAAAATAGTTGAATTCAAAATCTTTGAAAAAATTGTAACTTTACTTCAAGCTATTATTATTATTCCCTCGATTCAACTGTAAATAATGAAAATATACAAAAAATGATATAAAAACTCCCAATTTAAAAGAAAATTACGAGGCTCTAACGTATAATAACAAAAAAGAACTGGCTGAGGCAATAAGTCTAAGTTTTTTAGTGGACTCTTCAGACTTTATCATAATATAAACCCTTCCGGAATACAGCACGTTATTCATAACCCTTTTCAACCCCCACATGCTCTCTTAAGACAACATTATACAGTACATGTATATTGCGCATTGCGTACGCAGCAATGCTTATCCTGTGACACTCAGGTTTCCAAATGATTTGAAAAGCCACCGATGGCCACCACTTGCTCCTATTTTATCAATTTTGAAGTAGGCATTTAAGACTATCCAATTCCTTTTCTTCAACCTACCTATATTATTGACGTTTTTTCTTACTACCTATTCCCTACCCTATTTGGTAGACAAATTCCTAAATTTCTGCCTGTCTTCCCTATATAGTGACCAATTTCTCTACGCACCTACTTTCTAGCCTATTTGTAGGGCCTATTTGTAGGCTACGCGTCCATCATTGGTAGGTGGGAAAATAGGCACAGGGAGATCAGTCAGCGTTTCTGTAATTTGATTAAAAGCAAAAGTGTAGGAATATATGTAATTATATACATATATTCAGAAAAGAGTGAAATATTTATTAATCGAAAGCACTCACTTTCGATTTTGAAATAAACTCATTTTTTTCTCACAATCAGAGCTGAAAATGTACCCAAATTGGACCGCTTGTATTTTACTCGTATATAATTGCAAGCAGACTTTCAGTTCTGTTTTCAAAGTCAAACTAATATAGCTAATTTCACCTTGCACTTTTAAAAGCTTCAACAGATGTTCCCTTTTGGCTCGTCCAATACATAGAAAATAAATATCTGCTAACATGATTTCAATAATAATAACTTATAGTCCTAATTACATAACTCCATCCCATCTCTTATTCTGTTAGCAGACTTCATTACATGATTTAAAAAAATACACATGTGTCAATTCCTTGGCAACTTTGTCCCCTTCAAAGTTCCAATTTTAAATGATAAATTGCTGGATCGGACTAGAGAAATATATGTAGCAGTAGTATTTCATGCATGAGAGCGGCCTTGAGTGGGAAAGGATAAGATTTAGCCTACCATTTGAGTGTTGCAACATTTGTAGTTCCCTACAGGTTTTTCAAGGACTCAATCTTAAATCTGTAGAAAATCCAGCATTTATTTATCAGTTTCTTATCAGATTGGAATTAATTATTTACCACACTTTCATTCTGATGTTGCCACGTTGAGAGGGCTATACACGCGTGGAGCAACAAGTGTGCAGACCATTCAGAAATATGCATTTGCCTAAATAAGTACTGGAATGTTATGTAATGTTGGACGACATAACTTCATGATAAACATACAACATTTCTATTTATGAACACATTGTTGATTTTTTAAGGGAACTTACGGACAAAAATAAATCTATTTGGTTCATAAGGGTGAAAACAGTTTGGAGAGAATATTGACGGAGAACCACCTTTGCTAAAACCGCCTCGAGTAATTGGGGTCTATTATTTATTTTGTTCACAGACTGAAAGTGAACTAGAATACTATTAGTGTGTACATACAATGTTGCTATATTATGACATGACACCCTTCAAATTTCAGTTAAATAATCAAACCAAAGACGTAATAAAGATAGGATAGTTCCTGATAATAAAAAAGTGTAAACAATGATATTTTCATACTAGAAAGATTGCCTAAGGCTGCTCATGAGAGATACATACATATATTCGTACAGGCAAGAATAGATACAATACCAATTAATACAGGGCCTGCGGGTCTTTATATAATGTTGTAATAAATGTTCATGGGAAACCATGTGAATGCACAACGAGAAGAAAAAGCCTACATATTGCGTACATTTTTACTCCAGGAAACTCATTACATTCCATGGAAAGGAGTATATGTAATTCGAGTTTGAGGATATACTATGAAAAATTACCTTTTTGCCGTTGACAAAAAACACTAATGCGGATGACTGCGACCAAACCATCGAATAATTTGAAAAATGTCGTACGTTATTGTAAACAAAACGTGTTTGGGTACCTTTCGAGGGAATCAACACTAAACAACACCTTCTACTTCTAAAGTTGATGGGCAACTGACTTGTTATAAGCTAGACTAAAAGTCAATGTTTAATGTCTTCTCCGTATCGCATGTTTCTCTTCTGTATCACTATTATGTACAAACGTACATCATGAATTGTCATGTTGCGTAACTATATATCTTGGGAGTAATATGAATGATTTAAGATTGTTGAAGGATTACTTGTTGGTCAATTCTTAGTATGTACTTGCGTTTCATTGACTTATGGGGGCTGAGTTCACAGGCTTGTACTTCAAAGGCTGCAGCAAATCCACAATCCACTCTCACGTCAGCGCCGTTAATGTAAAAGTGTGTTTACTGTTTACTGTATATAAGTCAACGAAAGATTCTTGTGGTTGAAATTGTGTGATGCTAATGGATAATATAATATCTAAGCGGCTTGATCGGATGCATTCCACCCTGGAAAGTTTTGACCCAGGCTTATATGGAAAAACACCTTTTATGCTAATTAATTTTTTTTGTATAGTATAGATTAATTTCAGTGAAGCAAAACGTTCCTTTGGTAGAACTTGGCTCTACAGGGTGACAGCAAGAAATTATCTGCCAGTTTATAGGCAAAGGAAGCAGTGCAATTAAATACCAATGGTGATACATACATCTTATCACATATATATTAGAATAGAGTCATGGTCAAGGTAATTTTGTAAGAGAGCCATGAGTTGACATGTCATGACTTCGCCCACTAGTGCGCTCACTGCGTCCCGCCCCAATATTGTCGGACGTCGAGCCCAACTAACGTCTTTCCGGAGGGCGGAGAGTCACATTTGGAGGAATCTTAAAATAATTATTACAAATTTATTTGATCATATATTCACGGAAAAGTTGGACAGACGGACGGACGCCAACCGTGTTTTATAGGTATATGTGTTAGAGGCTACCCCAAATGTCTAGCAAATTTTCAGTTTTTTCGTCCCAAGTTTCAAACAGGCAAAGTCAAAAGATTGACACTTTTTGAAGCCACCTGTCTAATGTGAATAACATCGTCTATTCTCCAGGCTGAAAAATTGTTAGCAATATTAAGCAATTATTGTTATTTTGAAACTTCGACGTTACTTCACGTTGGGGACCTATCCGAAGCAATAATTATTTGCCTGTAGGTCAATGAAATTAATTGTGCAAAATTAAGAATTTAAAATTTGAATTCCACTCGATGAATCGAGTCCATATGGTGAGCGAAGCGATATAAAGTGAGTATTTGTACGATGCGTTAGGAAGGTTTGGCCAAACGTACGACATCTGGGAACTCATCTTGAATCGATCCAGTGTTCACCACTTAGATAATAGGCAATTTCCTAAATCCATGTTTTACAAGCAGACATTCGTTCAACCATTCATTCATGACGTCACTCGCCGTTTTCACCACCAATGCTTGCAAGTCTGGAGGAAGTCTGAGGCATTCATTTCAGCACAAATGAATGACTGAGACTTCCCATATATTTCCTACGGTATGCGCATGATATCTCAACTGGAAGTTTTAGTGGCAACTGTACAAAGAATTTTTGTTTTGCTAATTACTTTGTTCTTTCCAATTACTTAATTGTTCAACAAATAAGTTTTAACTGGTGGGTTATATTGTGGCTTTGTTTTTAGTTTGATAAAATCATAAATATAAATTCCAAGGTATATCCCAAAATTTTGAAGTCTAATTATGGCTCCCAAACGCAGACGGACTCAGACGAAGGTAACTGATTTCTTGTACAAGTATAGCCAAAAAGAAATAAATAAAGAGCAATTCTTAATTTCTTAAATTATACAGACATTAGTTGGTCATTTAATCTTCGAGTTACTCCGAGCCATTACTAATTTCGGTTGGATTTTTCAGGCAAGTGTTATTTCTGATTCGCCATCGGATATAAACTTGGATTTTAGCGATGTGGAGAACTCATCCGTGATTGAACATCCCCAGAATAACGGAAAATCGTCCCACATTTATCCCGTGAATGATGATTTGGATATTTTGTATGCCGTGCTGGATGTGAAACCTTTTGGGAAAGGTAGTACTGAGTCAGCTTGGAAGGAGATCCATGAGCACTTACCTAATATAAAAACCGACTGGAGATCAAAAAAGAATCGATTCATTAAGGAGGTGAAGTGGTTTACGACCCATGATAACGAATGCAAAAGAGGGTAAGAAATTGTTGAAATTAGTGTGATTTGAAATCCAAAATGAAATATATTCATACTGGTATTTATTATTATGCGAAATGTGTTGACAGATCTGGAATTGTTGAGCATTACGACCATAAAGAACAGTTACTCAATGAAATCATTCCTCTAATGAAAGAGGCTGAACTAACAAAACTGATGTCAGCCAGTGAACGAACTAAACGATTTAAGGACAAAACTGCTGGAGAAGAAATCCGAAAAGCTGCATTATTAACTAGACTGGATGTAAATACTTGCCAGGATCCTGGTGACGGTATGTATTTAGTGAATTGAGGGAGTGTCGAAGTAATAAAGCAAATTAGATTAAAAAATGACTTCATGTTCGGAATATTTCAAATACGAAATCAATTGTAAACATTGTAATTTGTACCCAGAGTTTGTTCCAGATACTCCCAAGTCAAGTCGAAGCAAGACAAATGAGATTTTGACACTCATACGAATAAAGGAGGAGGCGAACAGAAAATCTCGTGAGGAAGAAATTGAGATCAAAAGAGAGAAACTCGAATTGTTGAAGCAGGAGAAGCTGAGCCAAATCAAGGAGCGAGAAAAAAATTAGAGCTTGAAGAGCGCCGACTGGCATTTGAGGAACGCAAGCTCGAATTTGAAATGCGCAAGTATGAAGAATCTCGTAATTAAAAATTTCAGGATTCATTATATCCGTTTTTGATGAGAAAAATAATTCATTTATTCCCCTTATTGAAAATCTTGAATAATTGTGGAATAAACATTTATCAAAAAATGCATACTAATATTATTATTATTCTTTCTTAATATAACGATGCATAACTTATGGCATTTTTAAGTATTCTTCTGCTGTTGGCGGGTTAACTCCAAAAAACCTACTAACCTGGGATCCATAAATGCAAGTATGGATATTGGTCAATATCACCGAAACAATATACTGCTTTGCCACAGCTTGCATGTATAGCTTCTGATTCTTCTTGGAGTCCCCAAACGCAAACAATTGAATAACTTTTCCAAATGCCCATTCTACTGTAACACGACTCAAGCTCATTATTTTATTAAATTCTGCTTCGTCTGGAGTAAGTCTCGTTGATCGAAACGGGGAAATAAGCTGAGGTCGTACACCGTAGGCAGGATCCCCGTACAAACAGAAATAGGATCCATTTCGATCTCTGAAATTTGCTTGCTCCATTGTTTCTATAATGTTGCTACGATCCAACAAAGTGTTATCGTGGATCCTTCCCTCTTCTGGACCATATAAATTTGCAATCAGTCCATTTGGTATGACTGTGGACTGGTACTTGAGGCAATGGACACGCTTGTGACCATTGTAAACAAGTTTCTGATTCCGATCAGGTCTGCATATGGGTCTTGTGGTTCCTATTTACAAATTTGACATCACCAATAATAATTATTTACGACTTCATTATATATCAGGTTATTGTAAACGACCATCAATAAAGCCAAAGCAATTGGAAATAGGAACCCCCTTATTTCGTAAAGCCTCTGAATATAGCTTGAGGCATTCCGATGTCAGCCACGATTGATTCCACGATGTAACCTTGCTGCGGTATTTTTCATAGATCATTGATGTCATTGTATTAGCAATTTCAGACAGCTCTGGGACTTGTCGATCAAAAATAGCCTGAAGGTCAGATAACCGGTTGGGATACGCAAGTCTTCGTAGTAGTATACATAACGCTGAAGGACACAAATCACATAAAAATTCGGTTTATTAATTTTTAAAATAATTACTGCAGGAAATTAGTACCATTAAAACACTTGTTTTTAAAGTTTTAACCTACCTTCTTTTGTGTCACATGTATGTCCACTTGCGGATTTGATTTTAGCCGGAAAATCGAACAGTTTCACAATTTCGTCTATATCTTGGATTTCAAATCGAAAATTTCGACGGGCATTTTCTTGATCAAATCCATTTAAATCAAAAACTCGCTTACTTTTTACCTGCCGTAGGGTATGTAAATACATATAGTATAGATAATTATCGTCACTTGGGTCCAGGAGATACAATATCTGTAAATCCATTTTGCAGATGATTTTGGAAACTATAGTTGAAATTTTTTTAAAAGCAGCTTTTCTTCAACAACATAAACGTACTTGAACGATTCGATGAAGTAACTATTAGTTTGTTTTAGCTAGTCATCCATGCCTCGATGGCGGGAATTGAATTTTCAAACTGAATGGGTCATTCATTTAGGAAATTCCAAGACCCGCAAACATTCACTCAAACAGCCGTAGCTGGGTATTACGTCATCGATGAATGTATGGACGAATGTTTGCTCGTGAAACATGGATTTAGGAAATTGCCTAATAGAATATTTACTCTTTTCGTCCGTTTGACTTCCTTCGTCAGATCTGAATAGCCTTTCTTCCAATTTTTTAAAGCAGTTTTTTCAATTACCTGACCGATTTTTCCCGTTGTTTTCGTTGGTTGGCCATATATTCGTGCACTGGTTGTAGATCCAAACTTCATCCAGCGGTTTATGACCTCTTAGACTGTGTTCCACTTGGTGTATAAATTTGATGCAATTATTACGATGGGAGCTCCATCATTTAACCACCTTACAATTAGGTCCTGGTAGTCAGGCGACAGATCTTTACCCCGCGGCATTAAATTCACGTGATAATTACCGCAGACGTATTTTACAATTAAAACAATAATTGAAAGAGATAATTACTACACGCGTGGAAACAAAATACTGTACCTTTGAAGTGTATTTTGTGCAGACCGAACAATCTTTTGTCCAAAAAATTTGTCGGTCTAATCACTCTTTCTCCAAAAATAAGAGCTAATATTTCATTTAATTTCAACGTTTGGCTATTTGGTAGACGTAGAAAAGTGAGGACTTTCATTTAAAATTATTTACCATAGAGAAATATTTAAATGGTTGTTATGTTTTCCCGGGGCAAGAAAGTATGACATCTATCGAACAATCTTTTGTCAGTCCACTGTAACTGCGTCCAGTACGGGGGAATTAAATAATTACGCGTACACACCACATTACTGTTAATAACCCTTGTTACCACAATCCGCCGGTGCTTCGCCCCCTGGTGACTTAGCACGTAGTGCTGATCACAGATGATTTTTAAATATTTGCTGATTCTGACTGCTTATAAATCTTTTCTGCAAAACTATCGTAATTTCTTGACTTCCTTCTGTTACTTCCAAATATGTCTTGACTTATTAGTTACTCTGAAAATTAAATATACTTATACAACAGTTGATATCATAATGTCTAAACACCATCGGTGCGGAGTGCGGAGACAATCTAACTAGATGGAAATTTAAATACATGAAGCATGTAGAGCCTTTTTAATGACACTAAATACAGATCATATTGCTTTTAATTGAAAATGCAGTCAGTTAATTCTGTCTCTTCACGGACAACACATTCATGTGTAGTACTTTATTGAAAATTCCCTTTTACATTTCAACTGATAAACTTTAAATTTGAGTGTATATCAATGCACTTTTCTGGATAAGTTTTTACTAGATACTAACTATAGGCATGCCAAATATTGACACTTTGCTTATATCGGATTTTTCGGTTTCACCAAAAACAGTTTTGGCGATATATCAGCAATACCCAACATATCGTCAAACCTAAGTAGTCTTTCGTTAATAAAACGTAATAACGATAAAAAAAGTTTGCTAAGCAGAGCAAGTTTAGTTTCTCAAAACGGACGTGCAAATAACAAAATCTAGCGACATAAATATTTCCTCCAGGTTGAATATATTAATTTTAACAAGCTTGAAGATTAAATTTTAATTACCTTTAGATATGACGTAACTAAAAACTACACTCTAAAAACTCCGGTAATGCCATATGCAGGATGAAACAGAATTATGCCGATTCTGAATTAAATTCATCTTTTAATCCGGAAAACGAGGGATGAATTTATGCTTGCATTGCAAGTTAAATGTCATCTTGTACATTCTCAGTCCGGGCAGGTCAAATAAAATTTCATTCTGCACTCAGGATTACATTATGGATTTTCCGGCTGCAAATTGTTCCTGCATGCACGAACATTTTCAGTGACCGTTACATTTATATTGGGTATGCATTAAAAGCATGCTAGTAATGGCTGCCAAGTGTGAAGACATGCTTAACAAAGGTGCTCAGTTTTTGATAACTTTTGAAATAATACCAATTAGTTATTCGGGATCCAGAATGAGTTTTTCCACTATTGATTCAGTTTTGGAGGACCTGAAGTGACACATCTGTACCAGCAGAAATTTAAAGGTAAGAAATGTCTAGTTCATAAGTAATAATATTCACAGCATGCTTGATATATGTATGTATATACAACGGTACGTTGTTGTGTTTATGAATAAACACAGAAAGCTCACAGTTACGAAATAATTTCAATAATTTTTAGGATCATGCAAATATACAAATTTATAAATAATCATATAAATATATACCATTTAGCTGTGAATTGTTTAAGTTTATTCATAAAATTGAACATCGTACCGTTTTATAGATATACATACATATACCAAACATGTTGTGAATATAATTAGTTATGTACTAGATATTTCTTACCTCGAAATTTCTGCTGATACAGATGTGTCCCCATCAGATACCTATCTTTACTTTGATCATGGGAAAGCGTTTAAAATGATGCTGGATGGCTTTCAAATACAAGATGTGTTTTTGGACGGCTAGGTTTGGTATAAGGGTACTGACATTCCTATTTTAATCCTGCAAGTATCCATAATTCAACTATGCTTACAGCATTAATTCCAAGTTACGCCAGGCATGCTTGAACTATACAAGAAGATATTATTCCTGTTGGGATTGAATTTTTACTAGTATGCATAGCAAGATCAAATACTTCCTGGCCATGATACGTGTACATATTCTTCCTGCTGGGATTTAAAAATCCTACCGGCCATGATTCATTTCAGTCCGGAGTTTTTAGAGTGTACAAGGTTATGCTCATACTATATGTGGAAAGAATATTTCAAATTAGAGTGCATTCGATGCAGACCAAATTCATTATACTAATGTGAAACTTTTGTAATCGAGTTCTATTTTCCGTATTGTTCCTTTTTACGGCTGCAAATTACATAACCTGAAGCAATTTATACTTTTAAACCTAGTTTTACAGCAGTTTTGAGAGACTTGCGAACTGATGTAACATGCAAAGCTCCTCCTTCGTATTCACTATTCACTCACGCTTATTGTAATGGTAGCAGACAATTAAGTTACATTGTGGCAAACGGTTTTCTTTCCTGCTCTGCATAATTCGGCATTAAAACTTGACATTACTCCCGACACTGTTTACTATAATTTATTATCGTCTAAAATACCGCCGCTCAGGGTGCTTATATTTGACAAATATCGTCTCCCCAAATTGACATTGGCACCCTTTCTTACACGCATTTTGTGAATAATAAAAATTACAAGGATATTATCTAGTAATAAAGGGTATATCTGCAGAATTGTAATGTGTGACGTTATTTGTTTTGTACCAAAAATTTTTGGTAGTTGGGCAAATTATTTTTTCGAGTTGGGCAAATTATTTTTTTCAGTTGGGCAAAATTTTTTGTCGCTACCCAGGTAGCTGGCAAAAAATTTGTGGTGCAAAATTTTTTTTCGATACCCAGGTAGTTGACCAAAAGTTTTTGGTAGTTGAGCAAAATGTTTTTTCGATACCCAGTTAGTTGACCAACATTTTTTGGTAGTTGCGCAAAAAATTGTTTCGCTACCCAGGTAGTTGGCAAAAGGTTTTTGGTAGTTGGGCAAAATGTTTTTTCGATACCCAGGTAGTTGACCAAAAATGTTTGGTAGTTGGGCAAAAAATGGTTTCGCTACCCAGGTAGTTGACCAAACGTTTTTGGTTGTTGGGCACAAATTTTTTCCCATACCCACGTAGTTAGCCAAAAATTTTCGGCGGGTTGTTGACCATTTACTGTTGTCAGGACCGTTGACCATTTGGAAGGTTTTCCACGCCCGCGAACGACCAATGGATGGTTATTTTAGAGCTCGGCAATAAACATACGATAAAACTATTAATGTTTATTACATACTTAGTATGTATGTTAGGTACCAACATACTTATCTTCAGTAGACTTTCAATATTCTCATATTTGGTTGTTGAAAATAGATATTTTCACGTGTTTACTATTCAACTTTCATGTAGTGAGTTATTTTAAAGTTAGTATGTAATAATAATGTACAGAGGTAAAAATCAAATTGTATCCATTTAAGTCGACTGTCCGGCGTATTTTGTTGACTTATTGAATTCGTGTTGTCTAATCTTCCTCATTATAATCTGAATAATATAGTCCATTTCCCGTAGCAATGTCTTTTGGAACAACTCGGGCGTTATAATCGTTCTCAGTAAAAAACAAATTCTTCACATCACAGACACAGACAAGATAATGACTAATACTATTAGGAGTACCAGTGGTATTTGACGCCATGTTGAACCTACATATTGATACATCAATAATTTATTAATTCTTCAAAAGTCATGAAAACTTTTTAAATAAGTGTTTTATTGTGTATTACAGAGGAGCAATGCTGGTTTAAAATTTTAACTGGCACATGCAGTGCAAAAATATAAATGCCTTTTGTTACCTGTCTGCCCGGCTGAAAATATCAAAAATGTTCGTAAAGTCATTCAATCACTAAAATATTTTCAATTAAAAATTTTATTTTAGGAACATAGTTGAAGTTTGAAGAGTTTTAAAAAGACCAAAAATTGACAGGTAAACGAATAAAATCACGGCGATTCAAATTAAAGAAGCAAAGTCGGAAAACATGGATTTAATTTTGGAAATAAAATTCATAATTCATATTATAATTTAGATTATAATTTAGATTATAATTTTTATAGTGAATAATTTATATTGATGCTTGTCTCTAGCTAATATTGTAGGCTTCAAAATTTGATATGAAACAGATCACTGAATAGTGTTGTAAATCTGTACATGCATGAAAGCCTAGTCTGGAGAACACAAGTCTCCTGATCAAGTCTCCAAATCATTGATCTATTTGCCTATCTTACAACTAATCAATGCAACTGTCCATTTACATACAATCGAAGTACAACGTTTTTGGGGCACTGTGAAATTCGGATTCGGATTCCCGTCCCTGGTCAATAGTATTGTTTTACCATTTTATTTCCAACAAATCCCTACTTTGCTTAGTTCAATTGCCCCCGTTATGACCTTATTTATTGACTTATCCGATAATTTTGGGTTAGCAGGGAAAGCAAGAAAATTCTCTTTAATAGGGAAATTGAAGAAAATCTAACACGTATGCTTATATGAACTACACAAATATGTTGTTACATCGTTCGTACATAAATATTATAACTTGACATGAGTTTTCTTGTTACTAGACTTATTGGTTGACAATTATAGGTCGCATCTGAAGTTTTCAAAAACTCGTATTTTGTAAGGTCGCGCTAGTTACATTCAACTGAAAAATGCTTGAATAAAAGTAAGACAAAATAGTTTTGAAAATGCCGGATATGCCGGAAATTCCCGGTTGTGTCTAGATACGATAATACCCGAAATTCCGCGCTTGTTTTGGAGCAGGCATTCTGGGTATTTTACCTTGGAACTTTCAAGTTACAAGGTTACAACCGTGGTTACAACGATATAACTTTACCCTCTACAACTACTTTTGCTTAACAGTAGAACTCAATTTGGTAAGCCGAGCCGAGGCTGAATATCTCAAACCTTACTCCCTAACTTGCCGGTCACGTCCACAATTTCCAGTTTAATAGTCAATGAAACCAATTTTAGGAAATTTAGAAAATAATTTGATTTAAAGTGCTTACGTTTGGAATAATTTACACATATCTACTGCCTGAGGAGATAAATTATGTATCTTGTATTGACTGTATAAAATGTTTGAATATTTCAGAAACTTCATGAGCAAAGTATGTATGTATTCAACGAATGTATTTTTATTCGACCTTTTTATTGCCTGCCTATAACACAATAAGTAAAAATATGTAATCTTTTACATAAAGAACGTTTTGGTCATCATCAGTTTAGTATTGGGATAGCAACACGAAGCAGGATTAGAGATATAGTTCCCTGACGGCAAATATAAATCTAGAGTATATAAAATAAAAATATCTATCTTGAGCAAAGTACATCAATCCAAATGAAAAGTTTTGAATGATTGTCAGGCACAACTCTCAAAACGTTCAAAGACCCTTAATACACGGAGAAATGGACCAAACGGCACCGGCAATTTACCAGAAGCAGAGATCATTAATTGTTAGGATATCAGTGGAATCATGGCGTTGGGCAAATTCCACAACAAAAACCTGTGACCAGCCGAAAAAATGCCTTTTGTAGTTAAGTTGAAAACCCTGGGAAAAGGTTTAGACTGGAGCGACAGAGAGAAAGCAGACCGTGTGATATCGCAATAAAATATTTTTTCATTCTTGGTTCATACTTTCATACCACAGTCCTCTGAGTTCGTCATCTTATTTGCAGTGTTGCACTGGATAACTCTGAAAAACCTTCACAATGATGTTAATTCATTTTTGAAAAAAAGTATGATACTTAACAACTCAAAAACCTTATATGATCCTAACACTGTGTCACTTTTGATAGTTCCCTGACGGCAAATATACATCTAAGTCAACAAAAGCATTTTTAGTAAAATTACTATACATTTCCCTGTAAACGGGAGCAACGAATTAATTTTTGCAATCACCTTTGTATACTAATGTATAAAATGAATGGGCTAGTGCAGTGGGGAGAAAAAAGAATTTGAAAACATGGGACACTTATGTCTATCGTCACACTTGACTTTTAAATTACGAAGTACGTACAAAAGTTTTACATGGTCTTCTTGATAAAGCATAAATATACCGCTTAGTCATAGAATCTGGATGAATCATCCGTATCTAGTCATTGGTATCAATAATTCAAGGCAGCCTCACCGTTAATATAGTAGTCGCTACATTCCGGTGGCATTATGAATTAATTATTTATCTAATTTAGATATGAAGCCTATGAATGCGAACACGAATGTGGCGAGTACTGAGAGTGAGACCGAAAATTTATTAATCTTCGGCTGTAGATTCAGACAACTTAAAAAGACTAACTGGAAGCATAATATTCCGAGAAAGAAAGAAGATTCAAACAAGTGCATACTAGAAAATTGGAAAGCTGTTTGTAAAATTAACATGGACGGACACATTAACCATTGGTTCATTTTCGACAGTCTTAAAAAGTTTCAAAATGTGAAAAGGACTACAGTTTAACTGTGAGAATTTTGCAGCAGAGATGAGGCTATTAAAGATTCGATTTGGTTGTAAGGAATATATGTAAGTAAGGCTTATAAATGCCGAAGTGACATCTCATTGGGATACCTTTCAATGTGTTGCCGATCAATTATCACTTCCTACTTTGTCACAGATCTGATTTTGAAATATGTTTGTATTTCCGGAGATGTAAAAAAAATCAGGAAATATTTTCTGTGTACCAGAGTGTTTTGAAGCAATAAGTTGTACAACGTCACTGGAGGTCTTGCGTGAACTGGGTGTTTAAACAGCGACACTTCCTCCGAAGAATAGTATGTGAACACGTAGAGAGCTGAAAGTCACGTGTGATGCTTAGGTGCTTGCCCGTTTTTAATTATTATTCCGTTAAGGTCTACCAAATTATGATAAGAATACTATTCGGAAAAGAGAAACATTAATCCTGATTTCCCAATAGTAATGCTGCGATGATTCATGATGCTTCATGATGAATTGATTTCCATTGATTAATTGTTAAATAAAAATACGGAATACATAATAATGACCAAATAAGTGTACATTTGTAACTGAAGGCATGGTGAAAAGTAACATGCAAAGAAATTGAGAGATGTTTGGAATCAGTGATATACCCTTTTTGGAGAATTATGAAAAAATGATGTTTGTGTTGCGAGGACCACAAGTGTATTTAATTCAGCTTATTAGTCCCACCTTACTTTATTGACCAATCTTGATCTTTCTGTTTCGTAGTGATGACAAATCATTCATAAATGTTGATGTCTGATAATGATGATTTTCGTGCCTGAACTTCAAAATGATTGCAAATCCCGTTTGTACATATCATAGTAGTTGGGGATGATAAACTACATGCAAATGTATTAAACAGTTAGTGCTGTCAGCGCGAAAGAACACCCCTTATTACAAAACCAAAAATCTTCCCGCGTTTTTCTCATTCATCGCGTAACCTTAAAATCTGAATTCAAGTTTTGAATCCACATAGGGGCTTCTTTAAGCTTCCTTATCTCTTATATCTCGGAAAGAAATTAGCAACCATAAATAATTATTGTATAATAAATTGTACAATTTTGATTGTATTGTAACTGTGTCATAGAAAGGATGATGTCTTACAGATGAACTATGGCGAAAGAATTTCACGGAAAGTTTGCCGACTTAATTATTATAAATCTATCTACACTGTGTAGTGCAACGAGGGTAGATACTTTGTTATTAGTCGAGCTAGTTCAAGGACAGCTTCTTACATCAAATGATGAACAGAGAATAAGCGTAAGGGTCTTTTCTGCAACATACGTGCCCAATATCTATGATTTTAAATTTTTGTAAATGTCTATATATGTTTTAATTTCTTTCAGGCAATACCAGAAGAACGAGCACTAGACCGAGCACGCATATTATACGACTGCTTGAAGGGTTTGGAAAAACATCATGTGGAGAAACTAGTAGGTATTTTAACCAAATGTCTACAGCATAACCCAGCGGAAATTTTTAACCAATTTCTCGTTCAAGAAAGCTCCCAGGTCAACCATGTTTAATCTCTACTAACATATAGCTTAATCATGTATTACAAATTATAATTTCCTATTTCACGACAGCTATCATAATTGGACTGTTCCTACTAATTATATTCGCCTGATTTATTTGAAAGGAATTCGTTACTGTTAAATAGTTGTTTAAGAAACATTGCGGCAACGAAGAAACCATAAAAGTTATGGAATTGTCGTGAACAATAAAATATTGAATTATTTCAGGGACGCAACACTTCAGAGGAAGATGCAACGTCAGCCAACAATAATAATAAAATCGATTCAGAGGCCCAGCCAATCCTCAGAAACTTTCCGGGGTCGTCATCGCCACAGGTAATTCAGTAGAATCGAAAATATCAAATTGGAGAATAAATTTTGGGGTCAATTATTTCAGGAACGCAACACTTCCGAGGAAGATGCAACGTCAGCCAACGATACTAATGACATCATTCCAGAGACCCAGCCAATCCTCAGAAACTTCACAGGGTCGTCATCACAGGTGATGCATTAGAATCGGAAGTATCCAATTTGAGAATAAATTTGGGATTATAAACTGTCATTCATAAGCTTGAATTCGATGATATTTTCCATTTTATGTTCAAATGTTCTGTGTTCACACCATTAAGAAAACACTACCTGGGTGCCTTCAATTTAGAGGCTATAAATCCTCATAACTGGTTATCTTTCTTAAAATACAATTTAAGCTCCTGCGAAAAGATTGCGAACTACCTACGATCTGCCCTCCTCGAAAGAGCCTGGGCCCGAAATGAATGAATGAAATTTAATTATGAATTCTGTAAAAATGTTGTGTTGTAGACTACGGTCACGAAAAACGCAATAAAAACTATACATACACACATACATAAACTGTCATTCATTAGGGTCATAGCGTTGGGTAAATAATGCAGAATAATATTTTAGATTTTCATCAGCGATGTTTCACGTAATTACATGAAAGAATAATTTGATAATCGGACAAGGCGTTTAGTTTTTTGAAGCATTAAATTAAGGTTATGCGACGCTATTTTAGGCCACTTACAGGCGTCCTAACCATACTGAGCAAAACGGAACTGATCCATCTGTAGTCTTGCAACCCGTCCCCAACAATAATGGAAGAAACTGTAACACAATAATGGTAAGAAAATACATGTTGGTTGTCTAGTTTTTTACGATTCTTTGAATTAGGAACGATGTAGAGAAGCATGTTTTCTGATTGATCTGAAAACGCGTGTAATACTTTTAATTTCAGAATCCGGGGTTAAGGAGGAAACACTGGTATATTGGTAAGAATATACACTTTTATTACATCAGTATTTTCAAACGTACGAGCAAAGGTGGGCATACTGTTTAGCTTCGCCAATATCCAACATATTTTCAATACACGATCCTGACTACAATTTGCCTACATTGGTGTCGCTCCGAAAAATTGTATCGACATATAGGGACGAATTATTCACAAGCCGACTTATAAGCCTATTTAGCTTATATCTTATATTTGCGCCTACGAGTAATATCTAACAACCTCTAGCGAATCTATCCTTCTTACTAAAAGCTTCATCGTAGTAGTGATGGTTGTCGTCCTTATGTTCATGTCATGTTGAAGCATAGCGGTTCATTTTTATATTTCATTTATGCAAAAAATACTTTAAAATAAAAATCCAAACATTCAGTTTTTCTTTTTAACATATATATTTTGTTGACTTGGAGGCTTAAGTTATAGTAACCAAGTATTAAATTTAAATCTGTCCAAGTCTACAAAAAATAATGCCATTTCAGAATACAAAAGTAAAAAAAGAGAACAGAATTAGCGCAATGCAAAACAAGTTACCAACAAGCTAATATCTTGGAATTTATACGGTTAATTTGAATAAGAGAGAAAGACTTTCGCTGTCATGAATATATTGAAATTATACTAGAAGACTGAAAATAATTACAACATTTCTTGCAAAAACACTAGCAACATAATATTGAAACGCTTTTACTAGAATAAAACCTTTCATTCAAAAATCTTGATTATAAAAAATCCTATTTAGCTTATATCTTATATTTGCGCATATGAGTAATATCTAACAGCCTCTAGCGAATCTATGCTAATATTAGAATACTGGAGTTCCTTCCCTACAACAGCACTTCCCCTGTAATGATAAATTAAGAGTCTCCAAGTGTTCTGTACGTTACTAATTTATCACTAACTTAGGAACTTCATGTATAATAAACGAGTTCCACCAAAGGTAGTATAGTATTTATATGTATATGATAACGCCAACGAAGATGTTTGTAGTTCCCAGTCCACCCAAGACATCACTTGGGACAACTTCAATGTAAAACAACAACTAATCACTAGGATTACCTCACCCATTATATGGTTTTTGAAATTATTTTCCTTAAAACATGCACACTCAGGACCACTAATTAGAGTAATATGGGAAATTTAAACAATTATTTTGAATTTTTAACTTTGAAAACTTAACTTAACAATATCAGACCTTTCATATCTTCGAAACTGGAAGTGCTTGGGATTTTTTTCAGATACAATCTCAACTGTTTAAATAGTGCATATCTATTTTTACTGAAATTGACTACTAACATGAAAGGTCTGATACTGCAAACAAATTTTGTCAGATCCTTCATGCACTCCTCAAACAGTGCTTCTCTGTACCGGGTGTGGAAAAAGTTCCAAATGGTCAACGATCCTGAAAACAGTAAATGGTCAACTAACACGATGGGGTAAGATGGCCAACAACCCGCTGAACATTTTTGGCCAACTACATGGGTATGGGAAAAAATGTGTGCCCAACAACCAAAAACTTTTGGTCAACTACCTGGGTAGCGAAACAATTTTTTGCGCAACTACCAAAAAATTTGGGTCAACTAACTGGGTATCGAAAAAACATTTTGCTCCACTACCAAAAACTTTTGGTCAGCTACCTGGGTAGCGAAACAATTTTTTGCCCAACTACCAAACATTTTCGGTCAGCTACCTGGGTAGCGAAACAATTTTTTGCCCAACTACCAAACATTTTTGGTCAACTACCTGGGTATCGAAACAATTTTTTGCCCAACTACCAAAATTTTTTTGCCAACTTCCTGGGTAGCGAAACAATTTTTTGCGCAACTACCAAAAAATTTTGGTCAACTAACTGGGTATCGAAAAAACATTTTGCTCAACTACCAAAAGCTTTTGGTCAGCTACCTGAGTAGTGAAACAATTTTTTGCCCAACAACCAAAAACGTTTGGTCAACTACCTGGGTAGCGAAACAATAATTTGCCCAACTCTCAAAAATTTCGGCCAACTACCTAGGTAACCAAAACCTTTTGGCCAACTATATGGGTAACCAAAATGTTTTGGCCAACTACCTAGGTAACCAAAACCTTTTGGTCAACTACCTAGGTAACGAAAACCTTTTGGCCAACTACCTGGGTATCGAAAAAATTTGTTGGTCAGCTATCTGGGTAGCGAAACATTTTTGGTCACATAACCCGCCAGTGTTTTTCAAAATGGCCAACTATCCCGCCGTTCAATGTTGCCCAACAACTTTGGCCTCTTTTGTCAACGATCCCGTATCCCAGGATCTGGAACGTTTTCCACACCCGCTCTGTACCTATTTTTATAAAAAACGGCCATTAGCTAGGATTATAAAGCTACGCCGGGGTGTATAATTAAATATATACCAGTGAAGCAGCTTTTTAGAATTAAATTCCTTCAACAGAATATGCCAGCTTATAGAATTAATAACAATACTAATTTACTATATGAGTGAAATTAGTTCCATATTTTTAACATAAGTTATTAATTCTCTGCCAAGTGTTAGATAGTTCACGGTAGGCAAAACTATTATTATATGTTACATATGAAATTTACAATTAGCTTAACCCCTAAGAATTCATTCCAGATAATTTCAAATGATTTACAATCTATCTGCCCGTTTTGCTCTTACAATGGTGAATAGCACTAACCTAATCATTCTACTTCAATTTTGGATAAAATATTTTGTTGTGCAAAGTCCGCAATTTAGTGTGTACATCAACCCAAGATATAAATGCATATGTAAAATGTGTGCCTATATTTACCCCACATGTATTTATATATAAAGTCTATTTCGGCCAACATATTTTATAGGCAGTCTACACCTACACTGTGCATTTTCCCTTTATCCTATAATGCCTTTAAGCATGACATTTGTTTGCCGCCTATATTTTCCCTACTTGTACTGTAGGCCCCACATGTAGGGGAAGCGTCCACCTTTGCGTACGAGCGTGAATGTCTTACAACTCCCAACCAAGTGAAATGTTTCATAACAAATAGTCGCCACTCGCGACTGTTTGTGAGACGTGGATGTTGTAATTGTGATGAGTTGATGTACTTAGGTTTCTTATTTTTATTATTGCAGTAGCAGCAGTATTAGTGATTGCAGCCGTACTGTTGACAATAATTATATGTGTCCTCACGATACCTGCTACCGCCACGGGTCCCAAAGTAGAAGATCCGGAGTCAGAGCAGTGTACAAATGCAACGCAAATCAGTATTGATGGACCCTCGTCTTTACTTTCCGACAGCATTAAAAACTTACATAGAGTTAATTTTATCATTTCCTCCTCAAGTAAGGTAAACTGGAGTAAGTGGGAACTAGAAAATTGGGAAGCTGTTTGTGGTATTACCATGGATGGCTTCTTAACCATCAGGGACATTCTCGACATCCTCAAAAAGCTCCAAAATGCGAAAACGGTTACATTTCAGCTAGGGAAACTTTGCAGCACAATCAGTAGAAATGATACAATTCAAGGTGTGCTTTTGCTGAAATCACTATACAAAGTTGGGTTTAATGTTATGGGTGCTTCTTGCAATGAATTCTTCCGATTCGCTGCTGAACAGTTATCCCTTCCAAATTTGTCAGAAATCTTATTTGAAAATGCACTCATAATACCTGGAAATGTAGACAACATTCAGGAAATATTTGTTTCTTATCAAAGTAATTTAAAGTACATTAACATGTACAATGTCACTGTAGGGAAGGGTGCTACTTTATTTGAACATAAGAATAAAAAAATAAAATTTTCTAGTTTACTAGCAGCGAGACTCACTTTTTTGGAAGATTCTAATGAACGAGCAACAACTGATTGTATAGAAAATTTTAGAAGCAGTGTATTTGAATTATTAGAGAATGGAAAGTGCAAAGTTGAAATCGAAACACCTCGAGAGCTGAAAGTCAAGTGTGATGCTTAGGTGATTTTAAATAAATTAGTTTAAAAAAAACCGAAAATGAAGATGATTTTAAAAAGACAAGTGCATTCAGGTGAAAAACAAGATAGGTAAATAAATATTCCGTTTTCATTATGTTTAATTTAAATTATATACAAAATCTACTCAGAATGTAAAATTATCTTGAGTTACTCGGAAATGCATATTAATATTACTTCAATTATTACTTCATAATACCATAAATGCCTACGAAACTAATTTGGCACTATGAGTGTAATAAAATCTTGCTATAACGGATGTCTATGTAGCAAAAGTTCGTTTCACGAAATGTCTTGTTTTAATTATTTAAAAGCTCCGACATAAGACTATTATTAGGGCGGGGTCAGCTCTCAGATTATTCCTTCTACATAGGCGAAAAAATGTATCATCGAAAAAAACAGGTCAAAATTTACGCTTTTTTAAAAAATTGCATTCAAAATTTTGAAAAATTGTCATTAAATACAAAGATTTGAGTCGGAGTTACTAAGGAGGCTCGAACGAGGTATTATTGAACTTGGTTCTACGGTAAGGACGTCGAAAAATCACGGAGGTGATCCAAAATAATAGCTAAAAATCGATGGTTTTTTTCAAAATTTGAAAACCCTAAAATTGAAAACAAAATTACATTCCGGGGCACCAGAACGGTTCGAATGAGGTATTGTACTTGATTCTATCCTTAGTACTTCTGGATTTATATGTATCGAGTTTTTCATACAATAGCTAAATCATATAATAGTAGAGAAATGAAGACTATAAAAATGACTGAATAAAAATATTTTGGTACATATTATTTTATTTCAAAAATCCCATTTAGTAACATTTCTCAGAACAGAACAAAAAAATGTCACATGTGGTTTTTATTTATTCGATTTTAACAGCATAGTCCTCAGAAGTGTGTATTAGTGCATTATTTCTTGCCATCAACAAGAACTAAAAGCATGACTAAGATAAAGTTTGCGAATTTTAAGATTAGTCACAACATTTTAAAGCTTTAACTTATTTCATAATTACTCTGACTTTAACAACAAGGTTAACATTTTCCTGCTACATTAAAATTCTATATAGATGTTATATTTTAATGAAAATATCTAGTTCTCTCATAATTACAGTAACAATTTTACATTATATAGAATTAACACAATTAATAGTGCGCTTCATGTATTGATTTCGCAATAGTAATATAATTTTTAAGGCCATGAAAATCTTATGATTTAAAGAGCACTAATTATATAATTTTAAAACGCTCAAGATCGTCTAATTATTCTTCTTTTAAATATCATACTAATATATATTACTGCGAATAACGATAAATCTCATAGTAGAAATTCTTCATAATTATAGTGGTACAAACTGGTTTCTTAAATTTGCGTAGAGGTTCTGACAACTTGTTCGTATTAGTTGGGAGAACAACCTCTTAAATGCTAATAATTGTATTTAATTTTTTTATATTGGTGGTGGTCCATCTGGGTAATGTAGCATTGGTTCTAGTGACCTTGCAAAATTATTAGCAGCCGTACAGGAATAGTCCTGTTCTCCGTAAGGTATTAGGGAAGCTGCTCCCAGGAGTAATAGTATAAGAGCCTGGATTGGTAATGAGGCTCTCACCACACGTCCAATAAATCTTCCACCTCGAACTATGGCGGATGATTGGTTACTGTAAGGAAGCATGGATTAGCATTTGACATGAACATAAAATCACTGGTAAATTATTTATAAGGTGCAGAGATACAGATACAATTTGTTTTACAGTATGGTATTTCTCTTTCCCTTAGAATGCTATATAAGTAACAGTTTCCGTAAAACAAATTGTGCTTTGTGGTTGTCAAATAAAATAATCAATTTACTTGTCGTGAGAAGGTACTGGCTGTGGTGTAGCACTTCGTGCAGGACTACTGCGACCGTCGAGAATCTATTATTTTTAATAAAACAAAAATAATAAAATAATAGAATTTACACTTATGTATATCTACCGTATATATGTAGTATAATAATGTCAGCGGAAATTCTACTCTACAAAATATCCCAAATCCAAGAAGTCCCACGATTTAGGCAAACCAAAAGAGTAATGTGCAGATAGACAGATAAAGAGAAGCAAACATGTATTTTTCTTAATGCTAGACATTCGTTCCATGATTCCATTAGTAACAAAGAACACATCCGGATTGAATCTTTATTAAATTGAAGCTTTCTTTTAAGGTCAGCAAGAAAGGAGGACAGAATTTATATTTTTTTGCATAAGTAAACATTTGCCCGTTTAAGAATTACATGCAATGCAAACATTTCTCTTTTTTCAGCATCCAACACACATGAATAAAAAATTTCAGAAGACAGGTTAAACAAGCAAATATCAATAGATGTGTAGAAAATTTAAAACCCATGTTAGAAAACAACAGTCAGTTGAAGAAGATGGTTAGCTTAAATTTCAAGTATATAGAAGTAATGAGTATTCTATTTTATGACTCCTTACAATTAGAAATCAATAGGAACTCCCAGTTAGTATCACGTTATTGACGTACGTACATACATACACATAAGTATAAATGAGTTCCGTTATCACATCACACGTCAACCTTTTACCAAACATGCTTCATGCGATCGTCCAAAAAAATGTCCATGATTGGCGCAGAAATTCACGGGAAAAATGATACTAATAATAACTTACATCTTCAGAGAAATGTAAAACTTGTCCCATGTCCTCAGCAACGGTTTCTAGTCTATCGTGCGCAGTGTACCCCGACAAATACTTCACGTAAGCGCCACACACACGGCTCAAGAAATTTAGTTCGTGCAGAATTGTTGTAATTCGTTCAAGTATTCTTTCGGAATCAGCTGTTACAAATACGGAATCAGACTCTTCGTCATCCAATTTCCCTTTTTCGATTGTTTTGGGATTAATGAACAATTGTTCAGCGGTTCGTTTCAGCGTTCGTACTTCTGGTTCTTTTCGAGATATTTTGTCTCGAAGGTCCTGTAAATTATATTATGCAATTTGTTTAACTGACTGTACACAATAAAATCAGATGTTGTTAGCACAGAATATTTGTTAACGTACCTTAAATATTTTATATTTTCTCTTAATTGACTCCCGACCGTCCGTCAGATCAACCGGCTCTAACTCTTGTACTTTGTCCTGGGTTAAAGTGACAAATTCTTCGTATTCTTCAATTGTAAGGTGAAAATCTGAGTTCTGAAAAATTCGAAGAAGGTTTACATACAGTCTGATACATGAAGAGTGATACTGTACAAAAAATCAGGTCTGTGCAGAACATTACCTCCAATAATGCAATTTGCAATCTCGCTTGCCATGACGCAGCATTATGGCAAACTTTATTCCACCATTCTATAGTTTTCTTCAAACGGGTGTTCAGCCCGTCAAAATCGTCAATTGTAGCGACGGAACTATCATGTTCATCAAGATGGTCCGAAACCTCCTTTAAAGCTTTCACTAAGCTCCGATGACTGTCCAAATCGACCAGAAGTTCCTGTAACGGAATTAAAAATGTGAATGAAACCTCAATACACGACCTGTGAATCTGTCAAAATTAAAGTTGATCTTTTTTGAAAGAATTATTTAATTACTCGATGGACAAGTATGACATCTTCCAGTTCTTCCAATGCAGTAGGCGGCCGTTTTCTCATAACTTTCTGAAGATTAGCCTCTGCATATGTCAACCATTGCTCAAGTCTCCAAACCAAACCATCCCAGGTACCTCGTTGTTTAGGCGAGCACACAGGGCAGGTAACTTTGCTCTTCGATGGACTTGCTTCTCGTAGTTGTTGGTTATAAAGTCGTGCCTTTTCAGCAACGGTTTGGAATAATATCAGCAGATCTTGTATTTCACGTTCTTTCGTTTCCTCCAAAGTAGTATTTTCTTCTTCCGTCAGCAATTTTTTCAAGTGATTCACCATATCTACGGAGGACTGTGCTGACGCAAGATTTCTTACCTATATACAGAATTTGTAATAAATATTCGTTTCAACTTAATTCAGCAAGCGTAACCAGTTGCATAAATATATTTATACATAAAAACGTTTCAGCAATAAAGTAAATCTAGATACGTACAATATTTTCCTGATTGACTTTAGGTTTGCCCGACACATCTGACAAAATATCTTCAATGGTGTGAATACTAGTTAAAGCATCCTGAATGGCCTGATCTAATTCCTGAAGATATATGTCACCCCTAGTCAATGGAACAACTTGTTCAATTTCGGGTTCGATGATTTCTGGAATTGTACTTCCAAGTAAAGATGATTGTACTGTTGTCAAAGTCTCTTCAACTGGCCAAGTCTTGACTTGCACACCAACAGATTCTTCTTCTGGCCAAGTCTTAACCTGAACCCCAATAGATCCTTCTTCTGGCCAGGTTTTAACTTGAACGGAAGTATCAACTTGTTTTTGTTGGGCCTGGAAAACATTATTTTTTGGATCATACAATCTGCCAACAAAATGTCGCACATATAATTTGAGATTAATGGATTTAAAAAAAGGCACCTTCTTGGTATTTTCTTTGATTAATTTGGCAAAATGCTTTTCCATTTTTTCCTTTTCGCCAAGATACTCGTTCAGCCTGCCACTGAACAATTCGTAATATTCCGGAAAGTTTTTGATGTGAACATTTTCCAGAATGTCCTTCATAGATCCTTCGTAAGTTTGCAAAGGTTGACATTCCCCCTTTAGTTCTTTCAGATGTTTCAGATTATCTTCGGGATCATTAGCGTTAAGCCCAGACAGCTGAAAAATTTTAACTTCATGAGGAAAACCATTTCTCCAAGCATAATTAAATACACATGTTCAGATTAAAATTTATAGAAACTACTAAACATGTACACACAGCAAGCCAGTACCTTATCGTTAACGGAAGCAACAATCTGCTCGGCGGAATGGAAGTCTTGAGCGTACATGGCCAATAATATGGATTTCTTCCGGTTCAATAACTCCCACAAGGAATGCCAAGTGTCCACGATGGTCTTCACTCGTCCACTTAACTTACTAGGAACTTCAGTATTGATCTCTCGAATAATATACATATAGTTGTTCTCAAAATCTTGAATCTTCGGACTGAGAGCTCTCAAAGATGAAGCTAGCTCCTGTAGGGGAAGACAAATAAGAGAGATAAAGACATGTTTGATTACGAATACACAAATAGCATGACAAACTCGGGAGTTTGGGAGTGTGTGCCAGAAATAATTTTTAGACTCCACGCAAAGGTGATGAGTACAAAAAATGCATACCAAATCGCATGGTAAACGGAAACGATAGGGTATGTATCTATGTATATGTTTTTACGCATAGGGAAAAATACCCGGTATCGTGAATTTATAGATTGTGTGAAAGTAATTGAAAAAAATGTGTCTATTTTTGGTATCTCACTGAAACATTTACGGATACAAACATACATTTCCTTTGACTTCTTCCCTAAGTTTATGTACACTTGTTTCACAAATATTCAGTGACAAATTGTTTCAAGTTGAGCATGTTTATGAACTTGTGCTCGTCTATGCGTTCATGTTCAAAGGGGAACCTTACCTCAATCTTGTCTAGTTTTTGCTCCAATGATAATCCCTCGATAGGTTTGGGATCCACGTTTTCCGACTCTAATTCAGTCTTCACATGTGCAAGTAACGATTCAAACATCTCACATTCATCCATGATCTTCAACCAGTCTGACAACAATTTATTAAGTAGTTGCTTTCTGGAATTGAATGAACGTAGGAGATTGTTCCACCTGAAAATTTCACGAAAAATATTCGGTTTTCTTATATATTTCCATTATTTCGGGTGAGTCATTAAGTTATTGCATACAATTTGAATATTTTAATTATCGCGATTTTGTGTGAAAAAATGGCAGCTCACAGATCTTGTAGATTTTTCGTTAATTGTCGTATCTGATAGGAATCTTCAATAAGTTTCAAGTTATCACAGTCACTGGAGGAAATCTCACCCATATTTAGTAACTGGTTGAACTCGGTGCACTCGCTGTTAATTTTGCGCTGTTCAGCCTGATATAAAAGCAAAAAAAAAACAATGGCATATTACAATACAATTTTCTCACGGTGCCCCGCTCGATACTACTTAGGCGCCAATTAATGACCTATTACTTAATTTCCTTCCTTCTACGTTCATAGATTCTAAAAATTAACTAATTAAGAGCATACCTCTTGACGCTTGATCATTTCTTGCACGCCTTCCAATGAAAATTCATGGAACTGTATAGGAACTCCTGCATTCTTTTGAAGCTCTTTCAACCTTTTGGCACACAAGCCTTTTCGATTCTCAAGTTGTTCTTTGAGCTAATTGTAAGAAAAAAAAATTAAACAACCCATCATTCCAAAGTTTCGCCTCACTGCAATCAAACGCCATACAATTAAGCAAGGCAGTAATAAGGTCAATAATATACAAGGTCGTGCACGGCCTTACCTCTATTAAGTCTACAACTCGCTGTTTCCGCTGCCCGTGTTCCTCCAATACACCATCCCACTTGCTCTGGACGTTTTTGAGTAATTTGCTAATTTGTTTGTGCTCTTTTCCTTTAGTCAGATCTAAAAGAGTAATGCCAGTAGATTCAATTTCCTCATACAATGCCTTCTTGGTATCCATTTCATCTTGTATTTCTTTATCTAGGTAGCTTCTATAATCGTGTAGATTTGAGCAAGGACTGGTTTCGATTTTGTTGGTAATTTCTTCAGCCCATTGAAGGAGTATTTTACACCTAAAAATATAGCATGAACAAATTAGCATGGTCAGGTCGACTATCCATTTCCGTCCGTACGCTCTGTTTGAATATTATCGCTAAAAAATCTCTCTTACTTATTATCAAATAATGGAAGCAAGTCAAGTTTATCTTGACATTTGTTCAAATTTTGGTAGAGTGTTGTGAGTAAGTCCACTCTTTGCTGAGTAATAAACCAAATTCTTCTGGTGAGAATCCGAACATCTGAAGGGCTAATGGAGGTTTTCATTTCATCCAATGTGGTTTGCAGCTCCTCAATGTGACTTTCAATTCTTGTCGTATCGTCAATGAGTTTCTGCAATAAAAATCAGTGTGACATGTACATACATGACTGCACACTACGCAAATGTTTCACACTATTTACTACACAGTTATTCCAAAACTAGGTTAACTGCCAGGAAAATATACCTTCAAAAAGCTGATGTGTCCATTTAAATCCGTGAATGTAGTAGGGATTTTTCTATCCTCCAACTGCTCGTTAATATCACTGAGCAGCACTGAGATCAACTGATACTTGTCCTCAAAGACTTGATTAATTCCCACCAAACGATTAATGTGATCGTGCCAAGTTTTCAGTGCAGCCTGTAAATTGTTGAATCTGGCTATATTTAAGCTCAACTCCTGATTAACGGAAGACTTAATTTCCGGTGTGGTAAAATTAAGCGCCGCCTTCTTTGATTTGTACTCTTCCAAAAGTTGCTCCCCAACTGGACACCTCTCAATGAGGACTTGGATTTTTTGCTTAATCACAGATATTCTAGCAATGCTCAAAAATGGAAGATCCAACACTTTCCTGTCCCTCTCCATAGTCCTCAACCACCGCAAGAACTCATCCTGGTCACCCACGAACGCTTTCCACAGCGCCAACCTGTTGTTAATTTCACCCTCACGCTTCTGCAAAGACTCCTCAATGTTCTCATACTTGGAAATTATTTCGTCGTTTTCCTGACCCACTAAACTGTCCCTATGTTCCTCAATAATATCACGATACAAACGGCAAATGCCCAAATCCATTATCATTTGCTCACTGGTAGCTCCAACAGGCTCATTTAGGTAAGCCTCCACTTCAGCAATGTACTTCCTCATAAGCTCATTCAGATTTGCATTGTCTTGGTGACTAGATAAGTACTTCCAGATTTTCGTGTACTCGTTAAAAGTTTCATGGAATAATTGTCTGGAATTGTTGAGAATATCTTTCACTTCGGAATTCACTGGTTGTGATTGACTTAATGCTAGGAGTTTCCCTTCGGACTTGCCCAAATTCAGGAGCTGGTTATGAATCCTACTCAGACGTTTTGGACCTGCCTCTTCGTCTGAGCTCTGATCCCGTTGTCTTTCCTGTAACAGTTACAAATAATAGCCACTTTAGAAAAACTCTAGAAGAAATTCCAATGTTGTCAGAACCTTTCGCCTGATTATTGAAATATAGAAACACGTCATGACTGGTTAGCTCCATTCAAAATTTATTTTTACCTGAGAAATCTCTTGTACTTCCACGCCAACCCTCTGAACATCTCCACTATTGATCCTGTTGTTAAGTACTCCCAAGTTAAGCTTAAGTCCGTTCAGTTGTTTACACAACCCATCAAATATAACTACCAGGTTTATATCCTCCCGTCGAAGGTCCTCCATACCGGCTTTTTGTACTGATATCAACTCCCCAATCAAACTTTCACCTTCAACCATAATTCCTTCAAATCCTTCCAATTCCCTGTAAATCCTCTCAACAGTCTGCTGCCCAACCCATTCACTTTCCACAACCTGTGAATTTACATTGAGCCATGAACTAAGCTGTGTATTGATAATGGCAAGCTTCTTATATATCTCCGTGATCTTCTCATAGCGGAATTTCAGCAACAAAATATTCTCCTGCAGCGTTTGGAATTCCACCAGTAAGTTGCTAAGCTGGTCGTCTATCTGTTTCCCAATGTCTTCTGAGCAGTCTTGTTTGAGTTTTTCTGCGATTGCTTGTAACTGTGTCAGGGATTCCTTCTTCGTCGTAAAGTTTTCCAGCAGCTATAAAAAAAGTGACAATAACCATTTTTATTGGGAGGGCATAATACCGTTTAGCAATGTATACACATATGAATGACACTACATATTATACTTTGTACAAAGACTGCCAATAACATTATGGCAAGCAAGTAGTAAAAATCCCATTGCCTTACTTATTCACTGTCTTTGATATTCAGACGGTCACAAAACTAGTTTAGTCTCTATAGTATTCACACGCGAAGGTAAAAATTGCTGGTAAAAACTTGTGAAAATTAAACCATTAGTAATAATTCTAATTATAAGTGTCCCAGGAAGAGACACGAAAATTTTATCCTAAGGCAGGTACATGGGTACACATGGGTACGGAGCTGATGATAGTCAACTTATTAAAAAGAGTCTTTTGCTCGTCCACAGATATATGCATAAATGCTTGTGTGAGGTCTGTGCCGACAGAGACAACTGTCAATGCGAAACTACTTCTAGGAGTAGCAAGTGCACTAGCATAAAGCACCAATGGTAAAAGTAAATACACAGGCAGTTCAAGTTATAAAGATAACGAAATTTCAGAAATAACTTTGCGACAGTATCTATTTGTGTAGGGTTGTATCAGTTTCTGCACAAAATCCGGCCTATAAGCTCAAGTTACTCCTATTAATATCAAAACATTTGCAATATTTACATTTTAGTGAAATTCAAACCGGTGCTTATATTTCCCGTGCACGAGTAAATTTACATGACCGATAAGACTTTGCGCACCAAAACCTTTTCTCCCATGTACTATTTCCTTTACTTTTCTTCCCATACGAATAGATACTATATAAGAAAATCCTTTTCCTCTCACAACTCTTTTTCAATAGGATAAACGGAGAAATTCACAAAATATGACTAAAACCCCACTAAAGTGTGGGAAAGGAACTGAACGAAAATCTGTATCACAGAGATTGGAATATATAAAAACTAGAAACTCTGCAGACTAGCACATTTATCTGTTATTACGCTGTCATTCAGCCAACAACTGCAGTCTGAATGTTACGAGAGAGACAGGACATGCTCACTTGTTTGCTCATCATACCCTTACTTCTTCTACAACATTGCCCATGCCTTTATACACAGCTTGCCACCATACGTTAAATGCAAGAGAGTATTATTCCACTAGTAAATAAAGTAATTTATAGTTATAAGTACAAGTGGAACTCCTGCTGTTTATATAAGTTAGTCTGCCAAGGCAGCAGAAAAGGGTATATAGGAGCTAGAGAGCTCTAGCTCTGCAAGCTCTACTAGCTGTAAGTTGTAGCAAGTTAACTTTTATTTTTAGTTTGATTAAAATTCTTCGTACGTTAAGCTAAAGACAAGAGCATGCTCACTATAGAGATAGTTGGTGAGAGAGTAATGTCTATATTTAACCATATGGTCTTATTGGTCTTTTTCCACACACACGTCAAGACCTCACTTAATAGACTTCATTTAAGCCCTCCTTCATATACGTTTATTAGAAACAAAACTGACTCTTTTGTAGACGTGTAGACAAATAAGCTTTGGAGTATTAACTCGCTAAAAGACCTTTTATTACTGCTGGCGATAAAGAGCCAGGGCACTCACATAATAACATAAACAGGCTGAATACTGTATATTGAAAGCTTTTGCTTGAGGTCACGGGCCTATGGATTCTTGGGGTTGTATAAATGCAAATTCTTTTTTTTTCTACAGGTTTAGTACATGTACAATTTATATGCAAACATTTCTTTATTGCAATTCCTGTAAATACTGAGAGAGAGAGAGAACAGAGATGAGAGAGTGCACTGTGAGAATTAGGGTGCTTGGGAATGTTCAATTATTATTCACTGGTAAATGAAACCGCTAGTTATTCTGGCTCATTGTCAGTAGAACTGTTGAAAAACTAATCAATCAAGCCACCAGTAAATCTTCTGGCCTTTAATCTGTTGTCTAATTAGTAATTAATTTGTTTATCATACAACTTGATACTACAAATTAGCAATAATCACAACTAATTGTATAAGTAAGGTTTTGAAGAAGCCTCATGTATTCACATTTCCCATGTTATGCTATAACTGAGCCAATGGCTCCAAGAATTACATGCTGACACTAACAAACTGCATGCCGCCACAGTTGAGAACATGTGTGTGTCGGGAATAGTGCCAACACAATTGTGGATCCATTATCTCGGTCAAAAATGTTTATTCCTTCCTGTTCATAAAACATTCTGCTGGTGGCGAGACTCTGCTCATCTTGTACTACTAACTCAAACATACGTTGGGATGTTATACTAGTGTTAAATAGCATTGTAGATTGTATCTAATACCCATGAGTAGTGTGTTGTGTTTGCATGTGTACAATTTAGTATTTTGTACACAAACACATATCTACCCGCATGGAAATGTTGCTCACAATTGTGCACAAATTCTTAATTGAACAGCATAGCGTGCACAATTGTGCTCCTTGCAAGCTATTTTCATTTAAGGCAATTGTGCTGTGCACAAAGTTGCAGAAATTAATATCATGCAGTTAAAAAAATATTACTTAATGAAATATGCAGTTCTTTGAACAGTATATGCCGCATTGAATCATCCGTAAATATTACTAATAATTTAAAACATTGTAATGCTCTAGTCATCGTATATGACCTATAAATAATTAAGTATGTATAAAGTATAGCCAAAATTAGCAGCAAAACTTTCCGAGAAAAATAACTTTATTCAAGTTCCAGCATATTTGGTAACCTAAGTAAATAATTTAAGGTACAGCCATCATCAGAGTTAATTGTAACGAACTTCTGTCTTGAAATTGTTGAAATACAAACAAATCCCCATGTATCTTCCACGTGCGATACGGTTGTAAGGTACGAATTCTCCACATTAGGTTGACCACGAACCCGCTGTACAATTGCTAAACCAATTCCACCGGCATTGGATACATATATAAGTTTCTGAATCACCCAAATCTTGCCGTCCGAAGTTGCAATTACGGAGTTATTCCGTTTATCCGTAATTTGGTCAGCCCGGCTAAACACTTTACCATTTATTATGCACCTTCGAAAACTTGTGCCATAAACAGCAAGAATGCCTATTTCTTTCAGCAGCCTTTGATCAGCTTTTGAAAAAGAGTATTTCTGAGACGGCCCCAAAAATGTGCAACTATTCCCCACCTTCTTGAATTGCTTTGAAAACTTTTTGGAGTGCATCATAGAATTGAAAAAGTCTAATGCAATTTCATTTTGAAAAGAACGTCGCGCCTTTTCTTCTAATGTCAAAAGTTCTAATGTGCGAGACTTAATTTGGGTCATGATTTTTTGACTGGCACGAAAAAGGCTATTTAAAATTCCGTTGTAATTCTCATACTGAAATGCTGAGTATCCCCACAATGGCCCCCAATTCTCCACACAGGTAGTTGCATGTAGAAGTATATGTAAATTAAAAGTGCAGGCTTCCAAAGAGTACAAACCTTCAGTTTGCTTAACAAAATACACTAAAGTATCCCGACAAAATTTAATGTCATCTGCACTTATCCTCTCATCTGAGAGTAGCATCATACAGTTTGAGAGTTTTAGAACATGTAGGCGGTAAACTTCAGGTAAAATACCCTTCAAAATAGTTGAAGCTATAAAAAGCCATTTTCTCCATTCAGACGCTTTCCAAAATTTTCGTTGAGTGACTGATCTGAGTGTTCGATCGTAGTCATAAGGTACTTTGCATAGTTTAATTTTCTTATCAATAGCCTTTGTTTTCGTTCCAATGTAAAAACCATTTTCATGGTTCTGGCAATCCAACCAAAGCGAAGTTAACATTTTGACCACTCCTAAATAGGACGAATGCATAACATCATAAACAAAGCCATTAATTATATCAAATTTGTTCAGCAAAAGTAACTGGGATGCGGATTTAATCCCATGATGACTATCATCTTTAAATTCCGGCGTCGAAAGTTTTAGCGAAAGTTCTGACAAATCTTCCAAAAATTGATCTTGTGTACGAAAAACGCATTCTGAGTACTTGTAAATCCACTTGCGCCGTTGTCTAGATTGGTCAAAGGTATACATTTCGCCTTTATGGAGACACCATGGACAACCGAATTTGCCATTAAATTGATTAATACCCTGTACTGAGCATCTTGCGACCGAATCGGCTATAAACAAGGGAAAGTAACACAAACTACTAACTTGTACACTGTTGTAACTCCAAGTTAACGGTTTGGTGGAAAGTTTGTTACACATTTTGACAATTGGTTTTAAAAAAGTTTCAAAATTTGGCTTTTCGATCTCAAACCACAAACCGATTAAAATTGTATTATGTCTTCGAACTGCATAGTCTAGTTCATTAATTGAAATCAGTACGGGCCATAAACTATACTTTGAAGAATGGAAAGGGGAAATGCCATCGGTGTTCATTGAGCAGGTGAAGTCCATTGATCTTAATCCCATTGCCTTGTACATGTTTCCGTCGCAAATATCCATTAAAATTCCGTCCCGGTTGTCATTGTTTCTTTGGATTAAATTATCGTGTAAGTTCTTAGCTACCTCTGTAGTCGCAAGTACACTCTCAAGCATACACTGGACGTCAAATGTAAAAAAAAAGCTGTTGCTTAATTTCATGGCATCCAAGCTGACTTTCTCGGAACAATGTTTACATTGTCTTGTGTCCGGGTCTTCAATTAGATTTTTACACGACGAACAGTAAAAGTTTATGCTGTACTGACTTTGGTGGGCACGAATTTGTTTCATTAGCAGAAAATGACTGCCAGGTAACTCCAAATCTTCCGGACACAAAAGTCTCAACAAAATTAGGCAGTCGTCCGTAGCATTCTTAGTTAGCCCGTGTTTCATCACAAAAGCAGCAATTAGCAGTAGTTTTTCTTCACTTTTCATTGCCCCCGAGAAATCGCCCTGAAAATACAAAAAATTAAAATTTTACCTCCTGGTGGGAGTAGGGAGACCTCTTAGTATGTGTTTGGTGTTTAATTTTCAAAATTCATATTTATTTAATTACGTTAGCGTCTTCTTCTAACTCTTCTGCAATAGGAATTGAGTAATTGTTTTCACCTACAATTTCTTCATCACAAACAACACCAGCCTGTGCAAAATAAATTAATTTTCAAACAAGACAGATTCACACGAGAATAATTTAAATTTAGAAAATCAATGTGTAGTGTGTAAATAGCAAATACCGTTTGATTTTCGGATTCTAAAATTTCGTCTTCAAGTTTCGCTTCCAAAATATGATGAATCGTGCCTCTGGAACAATTTCCTTTTTTGATGCGCTACAATTTCATAAATTATTGTAAGTTGAATTTTGCCGTGTAGGAAAAAAAATATATATGTCGTTAAAAATTTAGTCACATACTTTAAGGATTCGTTGCTTTGATCTTGATGGAAGGCGGTTGACGGGAGACGTATCGTACTGCTTGTATTTAAATTTTGAAGTCATTTCTAATTTCAGCGAGTCTTTAAATAAGTTCTGAGCGTAATTTATTAAAGTTAGTTGCTATAAATATTTTTAACAAAATAATAACCGGGAATTGAAGATAATAGTATGTAAACAAAATAGCTATGATCCGTTCACTAATACCACTGTCACCAGTATTTATAATATTTTGGCAGATACTCGTAATTTTCCATGGGCAACTAATAAAGTTACTGTTAAGTAATATTGTATTGTGAGCATTTCGTTACACCAAGAAACTCAATGACTGAACTAGTCATCATGCAAATGAGCCATTGATTTTCCCGCTCTCACCTTGCCTCGCATCAACGGGTAGCCATCTTATTGCAAACCGGTTAACGCGTGAAGATACGTGCATCAACTTTCAGTCAAAACATTTTTTTGCTCAAATACTTCCAAAAAATGCATCTACTTGTTGAATTTTCCGGTGACCCGAAAGTTTACTCTGTTGTACCTTTACAACACATTGTGGACGGCAGCATTCGCCCGGAAGTCAAGTCCTACATTGGTAAAAAAGTGCAAATAATATGGGGAAAGAAGCACTACGACGTTATTCTTCGTGAACAAGGTAAATTGTTTTTTATTTATTTGTGACCTAAAAATTCGAAATTAAAGTGTATTCGAATTAATTAAGATCATTAAAAAGTATTTATTTCGGTCATGTAATTTTTTTAATGTGTGTACTGCAACATAATATATTTGTACGTAGGTTCTAAACGAAGCATGGATATACTTTGTGACAAGTTGGCGATTGACGCAGCCGAAAATGAAGATGCTAGCAATTTGTGTTTGGGAAATTCTTCAATTTCGAAAAAGGTTATTTAGTTTTCTGTGTAATTTTATTTAAATAATTGGAATAAATAATATCCGAAAGATGCATTGCGAATGTTGTATGATACGTATTTCCTAATCAATATAATAATTAAATTACACATTAGTCATCAAAACGAGTACAAACTCGAATCGATAGATCGGAATCCATCGCCAACGTGCTTCAAAAGCGGACTAAGAGGCAAAGTAATCCAGGTAGCAGCAACGTGGTAAGCACTACAAATCACTAGCTCTAATTTCATGTAAATTAATTTTTAAGACAGAAGCAACTATGTTTGTTCAAGCTACTAAGTTTTTACATTTTAACATTTTAGCCCATTGAGACCCAATCGGGAGATTCAATTGAGGTCATGACTGTCGCAGCACCTATTGCTCCAGAAAGTGATTGTGTGACTACTATACGCACACCTTCCAATGATCAAAGGATACACGAACTTCAGATCAAAATTGAAAAACTCAAGTCTGCAAAAAAGAAGTACCGAAGTGAGTGCGCCGTCAAATTTAATTTAACGTGCATTAATAACTGCGAATAATGGCATTGTGTTTATTATATTTAATTCTGGTTTTTTAACAATTGTAGAACGATTGGAAGAGCAGCAAAAAATGAATGACGATTTGGAGAAAAAATTACAATCATATGGAGTCAACAAGGTATGTGCACTAACATATAGCCTATTATGAATGTATTATTTTATTTCACTTATCCAATTTAATTTAGCTAGAATTGAAATGATTTTTTATTAGAAGAAAATCGAGTTATCGGAAGGAAGTGGAGTCTACTTGCGATCATCAAAAGTAGCTGCGGCTAAGCTTGCTTCGAAAACGCCTTCCATTTTAGCATGGAATTTGTTTCGTTACGTTTTTTCAAGTGAGGAAATGACCAGACACTCAATAATGCGTTGCAAATGCAACTCAAATAAGGATGTTTCAGCGCTTCCTGCTATTGACCCCGTAAAACGGGATGCAATTGTTGGTAAACGATAAATACGAATAATTTATATTTTTATTCATTTGCATTGTAGTAAATTAATTTTTATTTGTATATCTTGGTTTTAATTTGTTCGCAACTCCAGTTTACATTTGGGTCAAATTTTTATTTCCTGAATTTGTAGAGTTCTCACTCAAGGCATTTAACTTAAAAGCGACATCTGGTGGAAATTTGATGGATAATTTTAGAATCCATAAAGCTAAAATTTTGTCATCACTGACGAAATTGCTCAGGGAGGAGGCTAAAAACCGAAATTAGCTCATGGGTAATTAGTCCGTGAAGGTTGATTTATTATGATGCGTAAATACTGTGTTAAAACTTATTGCTATAATAAAACCAATTGTTGAAATAAAAAAACATTCTTGAAGTATTTCGTGCACAGCTCTAGTCGCACAAATGGTTGTGCGACAAAACAGGCCAAATTTGTGCACATGTTATTGTGATCAATTTGTTATGCACAAGATTACGTGAACAATTAATTGTCCACTTTTGTTTGTCTTCAACAATTTGTGCACATTAATTTGTCTTCAAATTTGGCCTGTTTTGTCGCACATTTTTTTGTAGACAATGTTTCATCCTTTTTTTCGTGCGGGTACATAATGTATACCTAATTGTGCGTCGAATTTAGTGAATACCACCGTGCAGGTAATACGGAATAAGTAACTGATACGTGTATGAGAGTATGAGCTCACAGTAGTAGCAAAATACCCCTCGTGAGATATCTTCCTTGTTATCTCATTCCGAGGAAAAGGAATACAGCTATTGGTTTTGTTTGCCTTGGCAGTGCTCGCTCACATTTAAATGTGCGTGTGTGAGTGCGTCTGTATTAATAACGGGATACGAAGAGATAAAAACTAATGACTTACTTGGATGTACCGCTGGAACATAGCAATACTTTGGGTGTTGGTTGGAACTTCATTGAGTAAGAATTGAACAGTCGATTGGTTTTGGTACAATGTTTGCGAAACATTATTGAATGCATGTTCATAATCCTGCCAGTAACCCAGCTGCTCTTGCACTCTTTTCCTCAGGTCCTGATGAATAACAAAATCAATAGAAAAAATTGCATGAGGGTAGCCAGGACTGGCAATGTGTATAATTAAACATGTACTTGATGTGAAAGGAAGACGAGAAAGGACTTTCGATAGGTTTCCTACTGTGAATTAAATAAGATTGGGCGGAGACCGGGGATACATGTTAATAATTAAGACATTGATGCAATACGTAACATTAATCAAGTGTGTCTGTCAATAGAAAATGCTCGAAAAGCTGCATACTTGTTTAAAAACATGTTTTCAGGAAAAGAGTGATGTAACGAAAGATAGATTGAATTCTTTCGCCGAGAAACATATGACACTGATATATGTATACATACATACATGTATAGATATGTACAAACGATTGGAGAGGGGTGAACATGTGTAGGATTTTAAGTGAATTTATATTTCATCCAAGTTGAATCTCCTGCTTACTTGAACTCTGGCTGACAAAGTATGTACAGTAGCTTCCATCTCATTTAACTCAAGATCCATTTTAGCTGTGCTCAGAGAGATGTGAGGTGTGGACGGAATACTCTTTATCACTTGATGCATTTTTTCCAGATCGTTGTTATTGATCGTGATTTCATCTTTGAAGCTCTGCAAGAGTAGAAAAAACTCAATGACAAAACGTGCATTGGAATCCTGATGAAAGGCATGGGACAAATGGGACAATACCTCCCCATGTATTATTCATCATTGTTAAAATTTGTACCTGACAATTATGTAGGGCTTGGCGGAGAATATCTTGCGATAAGTCAAAGAATGAAGACCACTGATCTATTTTTGCCCGCAAATTATCTTGGAGTCGCTTTGCCTACAAGTAATAACATACATTGTGGTAATATAATAATTAGAAATTTTTTTAGGAAGTAGCTCAAACCATAAAATTATCATGGTATGGCCACTGAATGTAAAAATTAGTGTTATTATTCGCAACTGTAAAATCAGTAGCTACCTTGGTTGACATGCGATTAAATGTGCAAAACTTTTCGCGTATTGTATGCACTGTGTCCAACTCCTCCGTAAGACTTGAGTCCAACTCTGATAGAACGGTATAAAGAGCTCCTACATGTTCAGCCTCAGCCGGAGCCAGGTGATGTTTAGTTAACAAGGCGTTCAGTTGATGTTTCTTATTTAATACTTGGGCCTTCAAGATCTGCAACTTTTCTAGGTAACAGTACAAGTCCTCTTCATTCTCAATGTTCACATTCATGCCATTGATGCTTTTTTGGATATCCCGAAGTTCATCAGCAATTAATTCAATTCCCGTAACATTGTCTTCCTCATCACTGTAACTAACAGAATCTGACTGGGAGATGGAGGATTGGAGTGAATTCCATCGATCCTCAAAATCATTGAAATTATCTCGGATTTGCTTTTCATCCGAAATTTTCAGAACATGCAAGGCTTGATTGAGTAGAATGTTCGTCTCATCCTTGATGGGCTGTTGGGACTCCAATTGCGCTTTGAGTTCCTGTAAAAATTTTCCCTTTATATTAAAGCTCGTGCTCTCTCGGGAAAATAACTCTTTATGCTTTCAGAGACTTAAAGATATGACAAATTATGCTAGCGTATATAAATTACCCAGAAATCATAAGGATGACATTGCTGACACATGATCGAATCCATTTTCGCCTCTGCTCTCTGAAGCCATAGTTTAAGACGGTGAACGAGTCTCTCATAATTACTATAGGAATCCCGGAAACTAATCAAGCTCTGAAGTCTAGATGTTATCGTGTTGGAGAGAATGAGCAGTTTTTCAATTATCAGATTGACGCGTTGATGCAACTCAGGGCAGTGAATTAGTTCTGACGTGAGGCTGTCGCATACTGTCTTCAACTGGATGAGTCTTGACTGATGGACTATCAGGTCGGTGTACATTGACTGAAGGAAAAAGTATCACTTAGCCCCAAAATTCTTTTTACAGAGTTACATATCTACGTTTGTACACACAGCTACCACAAAGCATGAACAATTCTACAAAATGTATGTAGAAGAGCGGAAGCAAATATACAGACCGATATATTCACCTGATGTAGCGAGCAATATTTATCCACATCAATGGAGCTCAGATTTTCCATGCTAGGAAGTTTCTTCTCAAGAGAGTTCAACCAATTAGATTCTTCTTCCAAACCTTGTTCTAAACGATTCCACCGTACCGAAGCCATCACCATCTGTTGACGTTTCTTTGCGGCCCTTTCAATTATGGAGCTACCTTGCCCATAAAGCGTATGATGTAGCGTCTGCAAACATTTTAATACAAAATACCGTTGCATTACAAATTTCACACATTAAAATGAAATACTCTTCCAGCAGACGAATAAATACCTTATGCAAATCTCGAGTACTTCCATCCAATTCATCCTCTAATTTCTCCAGTGTGCCATGACATTTTTTGAAATTTTTGAAGAACTTCTGGAATTTCTGCAATTCTACTTGCATTCCACTGTAATTACTAACGTCCAACTTCCCATTAATTAAGCTCTCTGCCACCTGAATAACCTGAGAAAACTCCTCCAGAGTTTGTTTGTACTCTTCCGATAATCCCATAACTTGTAGATCCTTCTCTCGCTCAAGTTGAATGGAAATGTTCAATCCCAATCCTCTATTGATGTCTTGCAATAATCCAATGAGTTCCGGTTCGAATTCAGGGTATTCATTGATAAAGCTGTAAGCCCGTATAATCTCATGTTCCGCATTTGGTTTCAAACGCTGGATCTGCATTTCAATCTGATCGAGCTTAGCAATATGATCGGTCGGTGGCAAAGACGAGGATTCTTGGAAATCTTGTGCTAATTTATCCAACGAGTCTTTGATGTCGACCAAATTGGCTTGTATTTCAGATCCTAACTGCTTGGCGTCTAGATTACTCTGGATGTTAGAATCAATGGTTTCATTCAATTTTTCGGCACTTTCTTGGGTTGAGTTGAGCGCTTTCCGCAGCTTAGCTGCTAGTTGTTCATCTTTGATGGTGTCAAGAATACTTTGCAGCTCATTGAATTGCTGGTTAAGATCATCAAGGCGCACATGTAATATTTCTTGCTCTATTTTCTTCTCTTCCACTGTCATAGATGAAGTTTCGATAATTCTTGAGGTTACTTGGACTTGGTAGATGTAAACTGTGATTATTTCAATCAGCTCGATTATTTCCTCAATAATTTCGATTTCTTCAATGATTGTGGTAGTAGATGTGCGCGTGAGTAGCTGATGAAGTCTCTGGTCAACTGATTGTTTTAATCCGTCCAATGATTTTTCTGGCACTTCTTCTTCAGATATTTGAACTGAGGGTACTTTACCTTTGGAATGCAATTTTGTAAGTAAGCCTTCAAGTCTGTTCTTCAGCCTGTCTGCTTCAGCTTTGTAGAGGGTATTTTGTCTTTCAGTTTCTATTCTATCTAATGCTTCCTGCTCAGGTTTTTCCTGTTCTTTAGCCTCTGCAACCTGTACTGTAAGCATTTCTTCGGTTACGGATTTAGTTATTTCATGTTCCTGACTCTCCGCATCGGTAACAGATTTCGAGGACTGAGGTTCATAAAGTTCCTCAATGGTAACTGAAGATTCTTGTTGTTCTGACGGAGCTACGAAAGATGATTGCTGTTCCAGGTTAACGGAAGGTTTCGGTTCCGGAGGGACTTCAACAAAAGTAACTTCTTTAGCTTTCTTCAATTTATCTTTCTTCTTCTTTTTCTTCCGATCTTTGCTGGACTCCTCAGGAAGGGAATGCTCTGGGAGCAAAGGTTCAGGCTCTAAAGGTAATTCTTGAGCATGAATATCCGCAGGTTGGAGTTCTACTTCTGGGAATTCTTGAGCTTGTAGAGAGTATTCAAGTTCTTGAGCAAGAGAATCAGAAACCTGTTGCCAAGGCTCTAGAATCGAGTCTTGAGGAATACTGGATTCAACTTCGGGAATAAAATCTTGTGGAATGAATTCTGTACCTTCAACGGTTATAGTTTGTGATTGGCGATCTATGATTTGATAAAAGGGAATAGCATCAATTTGGCTCGCAGCATCAAGACTACAAGGCTCAGATTGAACGCCTTGTTCTTGAACTTGAAATTCGGACTGAACATCAACGTTGACCGATGTAACTTCAGTTTGAACAACGTTGAAAGATGTTTCAGTAATAGCTGCTGACTTCTCTATTTCTGGCTGCAATTCTTCTGGTTCAGGACTTAGATAAGGTGACAATTGTACTGCTACTTCGGTGGTTTCTTGGGTTGCTTGAATTGCCGTATCTGATTTCCAATCATCAGACTGTGTATTTACATCGACAGGAAGATCTGATTGGGTAGCTGCAGAAATAACTTGATCAGTGGTAACTTCTTCTTCTTTAATGATATCCTTTTCAGCAAATTCCTCAATTGAAATGCTAGGTTCTTGTTGCAAATTATCAAAGCCAGTTGATGAAGAGTCGATTGTAGCTTCAGGAACTTCGAGTGTACCCAGTATTGATGCTGGTGGCTCCTCTGGAGCCTCTAGTGAAAGTGTAGCCAAAACTTCTTGTACATCCGAAATAGTATCCACCTCTTTGGTCAAAGCCAAGGGCACAGTTTCTCCCAAAGAAATTTCCAATAGAACAGTTTCAGAAGTACAAACTAAGCCTTCCTCAGGGGCTTCAATGGAAGAAACGATACCTTCTTGAGTTTCGGTGGTGGTAGTTGTTGATGTATCCTCCACAGCTATTTCGGTGGATGGAGTAACTTGTACCTCTGTAGTCTCCATTACAAGAGAGGATAACACATCTTGGACATCTTCTGGTAATAAATCTGTTTGCTGTTGATCGGGTACTGCCATAACATGCTCTTCAACCAATTCGATCGTTCCCACCGTTACCGGCTCGGGAGCTTCAATAATTGAAAGAGATTCCTGACTTTCAATTGTTACCGTACTTGGAACATCCTCTGTCTTGATGGTTGACAATTCCTGGGTTTCCTCAGTGACCCAAACCGACGACAACTTCCTTTCTGACGTAGGAGTTGGTACCTCGGCTGGTTCTTGTACTTCGGTGGTAACTGCGGCAAGATGTTCCTGAACTTCTGTGGTGATAACAGGAAGTTGAGTAGCTGGAGATTCGGACGGAAGAATGGTAACCGATTCAGTAATGGTTGTCTCTAGTGTGACTTGCTCAGTTACTTCAGGCAGATTTTGATGAGAAACCTCAAGTTTTGGTTCTGGAATTTCCTGGGGTGGTATGCAAATTTCTGCTACTAGTTCTTCACTTGTTGCTTGTGCTGCAGACGTACTTTCTGTGAGATCAGGACTATCAACAATAATGGTAGTAGGCACCTCTTCTGTTTTAACAGTTGAAAACTCATGTGTTTCCTCCGTTACCCACACGGATGACAGCTTTCGCTCACTGGTGGGTGTTGGTATCTCGGAAGGCTCTTGACTTTCCGTTGTGATGGCAGCCAGAAGTTCTTGCACGTCTGATGAAAGTTCAGGTAGTTCTGAAACTGGGGTCTCGGATGGCAGAATAGACACCGATTCGGTAATGGTTGTCTCAAGTGTGACTTGCTCAGTTACTTCAGGTAGAGTTATCGAAGATACTATGAGGGTAGACTCTGAAATCTCCTCGGAAGGTACTTGTATCTCTGCAACATGTTCCTCACTTGATGCTTGAATCGTGGAGGTACCTTCTTCCAATTCAGGAGTTTCTATGGTCACAGTACTTGGAATCTCCTCGGTTTTAACCGTCACTAGTTCTTGTGTTTCTTCTGTAACTGAGACAGATGAAAGTTGCCTCTCCACAGATGGCACTGTTACCTCTGACGGCTCCTCGACCTCAACAGCAACGGATGCTAGAAGTTGGAGATCGTCCGAAACTTCTGTTGTCACTGCGGGATGATCTTCTGGTGATACTGAGACTGTTTCTACTACGGATGTTTCGAGTGTGACTTGCTCAGTAACTTGAGGCAGGTGTTGGGTGGAAACTTCAATTTGAGGTTCCTGACTTATTTCAGGTTGTGCAGATATTTCTGTGACATGTTCTTCACTTGATACTTGAATCGTGGAAGTACCTTCTTCCAATTCAGGAGATTCGATGGTCACAGTGCTTGGGACTTCCTCGGTTTTAATCGTCACTAGCTCTTGTGTTTCTTCTGTAGCTGAGATAGATGAAAGTTGTCTCTCAACAGATGGCACTGTTATCTCGGAGGGTTCCTGTACTTCAGTTGCAACGGACGCTGCCAAAAGTTGGAGGTCCTCAGAGACTTCTTGTGCCTCTGTTGGAAGCTGGGATGTGGGCTCCTGTTCTGGTGATACCAAAACCAATTCTGCTGTAGAAGTTTCGAGGGTGATTTGCTCAGTAACTTGAGGCAGGTGTTGAATGGAAACTTCAATTTGAGGCTCCTGACTTATTTCAATTGGATCAGATATTTGTGTGAGTTGTTCTTCACTTGATACCTGTATGATGGAGGTTCCTTCTTCCAATTCAGGAGATTCGATGGTCACAGTGCTTGGGACTTCCTCAGTTTTAACAGTTTCTAGATCTAGTGTTTCTTCTGTAACTGAGATAGATGATAGTTGTCTCTCCACAGATGTTACTGTTATCTCAGAGGGCTCCTGTACTTCAGTTGCAACGGACGCTGCCAAAAGTTGTAGGTCCTCAGAGACTTCTTGTGCCTCTGTTGGAAGCTGGGTTGTGGGCAACTGTTCTGGTGATACTGAGACTGTTTCTACTACGGATGTTTCGAGTGTGATTTGCTCAGTAACTTGAGGCAAGTGCTGAATTGAAAGTTCAATTTGAGGCTCTTGGTTGATTTCAGGTTGTGCAGATATTTCTGCAACCTGTTCTTCACTTGATACTTGAATTGTGGACGTACCTACTTCCAGTTCAGGAGATTCGATGGTCACAGTGCTTGGAATCTCCTCTGTTTTTACTGTTGTCAGTTCCTGTGTTTCCTCCGTTGCGGACACCGATGAAACTTGTCTCTCTAGGGTAACCACAGGAGCCTCGGAAGGTTCTTGAATTTCCGTTGTTATTGCAGCTAGATTCTGTTGAGCTTCTTCAGCTTCTGATACTGCAATACTGCTAGGCGCTTGTTCAGTCTTGGTGTATTCCAACTCCGGAGCTTCTTCTGTAACCGAAACAGTTGACAGTTGTTGCAGTACTGTGGATACTGAAGATGCAATGGGTTCCTGGATTTCTGTTAGAATTGCTGCAACATTTTCTGTCATTTCAACTTCTGTTGTGATGGTTTGTGTTTCGGTCGTGGAAACCTTTTCTGGATGGGATGTTTCTAACATGACCTGCTCAGTAACTTGTGGAAGGGGACAAACAGGAATTGCGATTTCAGGCTCTATGTTTGTTTGTTGTTGAAGAATGTTAAACTCAGATACAGTTTCGTCACTGATGGTCTGGAGAGTTGTTTCAGGTATATTCTGAATATCAGCACTGGAGGATTCGTCTGGTGGATGGACTGGGGATGGTGGCTTGAATTCCTCCTCAGTCACTGGAACTTCTTCCAGGAGTGGTTTTTCAGGTAACTCTTGCCCAGATAATAATCCAGCCAATACACTAACGACTCCGACAGCTCCTGCAGCTATGGTTGAGGCTGCATCTTTTACTACACTTGTTGGTTCTCTGGGTTCAGTATCAGCAGGCTGTTGTTTTTCAGAGATTTGCAATTCTTCTACTGCAGAAGAATCTTCTTCAGTCCGATGCTCTTGCATTTGTGTAGCGATAATGGGAACAATCTCTTGCACTTCGGTAGGAATTTGTGGCACACTTTGGTCATCAGTTAATGACACCGCAGCATCACCTGGTGGGAGCGAATCTGTAGGAAGTGATTCCACTTCGGCTTCGGTAATAATATCTTGCTCTGCTGAACTTGTTTGATATTGAGTCTCAAGCTTTGTATCAATGTGAACATTCTCTATCACATAAATTGGTTCTTCTTGCTGATCTTCAGCACCAAGTTCTCCTTGTTCCGGTGTAATCGCACCAGGAGGTGATCCCATTACCTGCACTGGTGAAACAATTGAAGATTCCTTGGGTGTGTCAGGGGTGTCATCTAGCTGTAGCGGTTGTTGGAGAGAAACAAGCTTTCCAACAGGTTCTACTTCCTCAACAATCGCTTCAAGTTCTTCAACTATCTCAGCACCTTGTGACTGAGTTCCAACTGCTGGAGTTGCTTCCTCCGGAAAATCTGTAATAACATTTTCAACATCCCCACCCTCAATTTCATTTTGTGACATTGACCTTACATCTGTTTTATCTCCATCTGAATCTACAATCTCCTCGATAGTTACACCAGAATCACTTGGCATACCTTGCACAGTCACATGTGAAACTATTCTAGTAATGGTTGTGTGAACAGTGCGTGTTATTTGAGAGAAACCTCTACTTTCAGCTTCGGGTGTCTCAGGAATTATTTTAATCTCAGGAACAGAAACCTCAGTCACTTCTGATGTACGATAGGTTTGAGCACTATGGTCAAGAATGCTCTCTGAGAGATTCTCCTTTACAGAGGGATCAACCTCAGAGAAAGTATCTGCAACAGCTTGTAATACCAGGTTTGCATTTTGTATTTCGATCTCGGAACCAGTAATATTTGGCCCTTGAGTTTCGGAATTTTCGGCTGGTACGGTTTGTGAAGTATGTTGAATTTCTTGCAAGATTTGTTCAGTGGTAATCATATCACCTTCGTTCAAATTGTCGTCAGTCTGAATGAATTGCTCTACAACTTTTGGAATAAGCTGTATATCCTCTGTCGATTTTTGAGATTCTGGAGGCGATTGGTCTGCTACAATAGTTTCGACCGGAGTACAGGACACTACCTGAACCGTTTGTTGAACAATAGTTTCATCCAGATCATGTGGAATATCTCCAGCTTCATTTATAATTCCTGCGGGTGAAATAGGTGAATCAAATGTTACTGGTTCGATTACAAGTAACTCCTGAGTTGGCATGGTAAAGGAAGGTAACATTTCATCTAATGGTGTTCCTGGTACACTGGGTAATACTAATGTTTCTTCAACACCAAGGTTATCTAAAGTAATATTGGAAATTTTTTCGGATACAGCTTGATCAATTTCCTCTGCAATTTCAATAGGTGCAGTCTCCTCAATCAGCGCTTCCGGCGGATACATCAACTCCTGTGTATCCTCCAACACAGAAGAAATCGTGAGATGATCATGCGTAACTATCGCTAACATTGGTTCTTCTGAAGTCTCCATTGCAAGAGAGGATAACACATCTTGGACATCTTCTGGTAATAAATCTGTTTGCTGTTGATCGGGTACTGCCATAACATGCTCTTCAACCAATTCGATCGTTCCCACCGTTACCGGCTCGGGAGCTTCAATAATTGAAAGAGATTCCTGACTTTCAATTGTTACCGTACTTGGAACATCCTCTGTCTTGATGGTTGACAATTCCTGGGTTTCCTCAGTGACCCAAACCGACGACAACTTCCTTTCTGACGTAGGAGTTGGTACCTCGGCTGGTTCTTGTACTTCGGTGGTAACTGCGGCAAGATGTTCCTGAACTTCTGTGGTGATAACAGGAAGTTGAGTAGCTGGAGATTCGGACGGAAGAATGGTAACCGATTCAGTAATGGTTGTCTCTAGTGTGACTTGCTCAGTTACTTCAGGCAGATTTTGATGAGAAACCTCAAGTTTTGGTTCTGGAATTTCCTGGGGTGGTATGCAAATTTCTGCTACTAGTTCTTCACTTGTTGCTTGTGCTGCAGACGTACTTTCTGTGAGATCAGGACTATCAACAATAATGGTAGTAGGCACCTCTTCTGTTTTAACAGTTGAAAACTCATGTGTTTCCTCCGTTACCCACACGGATGACAGCTTTCGCTCACTGGTGGGTGTTGGTATCTCGGAAGGCTCTTGACTTTCCGTTGTGATGGCAGCCAGAAGTTCTTGCACGTCTGATGAAAGTTCAGGTAGTTCTGAAACTGGGGTCTCGGATGGCAGAATAGACACCGATTCGGTAATGGTTGTCTCAAGTGTGACTTGCTCAGTTACTTCAGGTAGAGTTATCGAAGATACTATGAGGGTTGATTCTGAAATCTCCTCGGAAGGTACTTGTATCTCTGCAACGTGTTCCTCACTTGATGCTTGAATCGTGGAGGTGCCTTCTTCCAATTCAGGAGTTTCTATGGTCACAGTACTTGGAATCTCCTCGGTTTTAACCGTTTCTAGTTCTTGGGTTTCTTCTGTAACTGAGACAGATGAAAGTTGCCTCTCCACAGATGGCACTGTTACCTCTGACGGCTCCTCGACCTCAACAGCAACGGATGCTAGAAGTTGGAGATCGTCCGAAACTTCTGTTGTCACTGCGGGATGATCTTCTGGTGATACTGAGACTGTTTCTACTACGGATGTTTCGAGTGTGACTTGCTCAGTAACTTGAGGCAGGTGTTGGGTGGAAACTTCAATTTGAGGTTCCTGACTTATTTCAGGTTGTGCAGATATTTCTGTGACATGTTCTTCACTTGATACTTGAATCGTGGAAGTACCTTCTTCCAATTCAGGAGATTCGATGGTCACAGTGCTTGGGACTTCCTCGGTTTTAATCGTCACTAGCTCTTGTGTTTCTTCTGTAGCTGAGATAGATGAAAGTTGTCTCTCAACAGATGGCACTGTTATCTCGGAGGGTTCCTGTACTTCAGTTGCAACGGACGCTGCCAAAAGTTGGAGGTCCTCAGAGACTTCTTGTGCCTCTGTTGGAAGCTGGGATGTGGGCTCCTGTTCTGGTGATACCAAAACCAATTCTGCTGTAGAAGTTTCGAGGGTGATTTGCTCAGTAACTTGAGGCAGGTGTTGAATGGAAACTTCAATTTGAGGCTCCTGGCTTATTTCAATTGGACCAGATATTTGTGTGAGTTGTTCTTCACTTGATACCTGTAGGATGGAGGTTCCTTCTTCCAATTCAGGAGATTCGATGGTCACAGTGCTTGGGACTTCCTCAGTTTTAACAGTTTCTAGATCTAGTGTTTCTTCTGTAACTGAGATAGATGATAGTTGTCTCTCCACAGATGTTACTGTTATCTCGGAGGGTTCCTGTACTTCAGTTGCAACGGACGCTGCCAAAGGTTGAAGGTCTTCAGATACCTCTTGTGCCTCTGCTGGAAGCTGGGTCGTGGGCAACTGTTCTGGTGATACTGAGACTGTTTCAACTACGGATGTTTCGAGTGTGATTTGCTCAGTAACTTGAGGCAGGTTTCGAACTGAAACTTCAATTTGAGGCTCCTGACTTATTTCAGGTTGTGCAGATATTTCTGTGAGTTGTTCTTCACTGGATACCTGTACTACGGAGGTTCCTTCTTCAAGTTCAGGAGTTTCGATGGTCAAGGTACTTGGAACTTCCTGAATTTTAACAGTTTCTAAGTCTTGTGTTTCTTCGGTTGTTGAGATAGATGATAGTTGTCTCTCCACAGAAGGTACTGTTACCTCAGTTGGTTCTTGCACTTCAGTTGCAACGGACGCTGCCAAAAGTTGAAGGTCCTCAGAGACGTTTTGTGCCTCAGTTGGAAGCTGGGATGTGGGTACCTGTTCTGGTGATACCAAAACCAATTCTTCTGTAGAAGTTTCAAGTGTGATTTGTTCAGTGACTTGGGCCAGGTGTTGAGTTGAAACTTCAATTTGAGGCTCTTGGCTGACTTCAGTGGTTGCAGATATTTCTGCAACCTGCTCTTCACTTGATACCTGTGTGATGGAGGTTCCTTCTTCCAGTTCAGGAGTTTCCATGGTTACAGTGCTTGGTACTTCCTCGGTTTTAATCGTCACTAGTTCTTGTGTTTCTTCTGTAACTGAGATAGATGATAATTGTCTCTCCACAGATGGCACTGTTATCTCAGAGGGTTCCTGTACTTCAGTTGCAACGGACGCTGCCAAAAGTTGAAGGTCCTCAGAGACTTCTTGTGCCTCTGCTGGAAGCTGGGCTGTTGGCAACTGCTCTGGTGATACTGAAACTGTTTCTACTACGGTCGGCTCAAGTGTGATTTGCTCAGTAACTTGAGGCAGCTGCTGGATTGAAACTTCAATTTGAGGTTCCTGACTTATTTCAGTTTGTGGAGATATTTCTGTGACTTGTTCTTCACTTGATACCTGTATCACGGATGTTCCTTCTTCCAATTCAGGAGTTTCGATGGTCACAGTAGTTGGAACTTCCTCAGTTTTAACAGTTTCTAGGTCTTGTGTTTCTTCTGTAACTGAGATGGAAGAAACTTGTCTCTCTGCTGTTGGTGATGTTATTTCCGACGGTTCTTGTACTTCAATGGTAACCGATGCTAAAAGTTGTAGGGCTTCCAGAGTTTCGGATAATAGTACAGGATCCTCAGGAGACGCATCTTCTTGCGTAATCGACACTACTTCACTTTTGGAAGTTTCAAGTGGAACTTGTTCTGTTACTTCAGGAAGGTTTTGGAATGAAACCTCGTTTGTCGACTCTGAAATCTCTCGTTCTGGTATCAAGATTTGTGACACTTGTTCTTCACCAGTTGCTTGAATTATAGATACGCTCTCGGCAAGATCAAATGTTTGAATTATAATCATGCTTGGTACCTCTTCTGTTTTAATAGTTGATAATTCCTGCGTTTCTTCGGTGGCAGACACTGAGGAAACCTGTCTCTCTAAGGTGGGTACGGTTATTTCGGCTGGCTCACGAGATTCTGTGGCGACGGATGCCAAACGTTCTAGATTATCTGAAGGTTCCGTTGATGCAATAGCATTGACAGTTGCAGAAGAATCCATTTGTGTGACTGTGTCTGATTGGACAATTTGGGAAGTCTCAAGCAAAACTTGATCTATTACTTCTGGAAGGCATTGAGTAGATACTTCGAGTTCGGGCTCAGTTCTTTCTTGCGGTTGCCCACATAAATCAATCACTTGTTCATCGCCTGGTGTTTGAATCAGGATTTCATTTGCATCAGTATCAGGACTTTCGAATGCAATGGGTATTATAACCTCTTCTGGTGTGGTGCCCGCCAATACTCCTTGATTGGCAGATTCTGCTTTTAAAGAATCTTGACTATTTTCAATATTTAAGCGGATGGTCCTTCTCAAATCTGAGGCACTATCTTGTATTGAGGCTACAGTTTGCTTTAGTTTTACTGCCAATTGCTCATCCTTTATGATATCAAGAATGTCCTGCAGCTCTCTCAGTTGCAGATTGAGATCGTCCAGCCGTGTTTGAAGTACTTCCTGTTCAACCTTCTTCTCTTCCGCGGTCAAAGGGGAAGCTGCTATGATCTTCATTGTTACTTCGACTTGGTAGATATAAACTGTGATGATTTCGATTAACTCGATTATTTCTTCAATTATTTCAATTATTTCAGTGATGGCAGTGATGGTGGTGCGACGAAGTAGCTTTTGAATTTTTTGATCAACCGCTTGTTTCAAACCGTCTAGCGTTTTATCCCGTATTTTTTCTTCAGAGGGTATTTCAGAATTTAGTTTTGTAAGGAGATTGTCGAATTTATTCTCCAGTTTTTCGATCTCAGCACGATCCTCGCAAGTTTCCAGTACTGGGCTAGTAATTTCAACCTGATCCAGACTTTGAATGGCTATACTAGTTGCAGTCTCTTCAGTTTTGGCAGTGGCTAATTCCTGTGTTTCTTCTGTACCCGAAACAGATGAAATACGTCTCTCTAAGGTTGGTATTTCAGAGGGCTCCTGGATTTCTGTGGCAATAGAGGCCAAAAGTTCTAGAGTCTCGGAAGTTTCTGCTGAAATTAAAGCAACTTCGGTAATAGAAGCGTCCAAAGGAGAGCCTACGACTGACTGATCCACTTGAGATGTTTCCTGTGTATCCTCAGTTCCAGATGTAAAAGACACCTCCCTTTCCACAGAAACTGCTGGAGTCTCAGATGGCTCTTGTACTTCGGTATTAATTGAAGCAATAAGTTCTTTGCTTTCTGTTGAACCGGACGGAGCTTCGGAAGGTACAACAGGGATGAATTCTGATATAGTTGTCTCTAGGATTACTTGTTCAGTTACTTCAGGCAGGTTTATGAGAAAAGGTTCAAGCGTGATATCTGGGACCTCCTGCAGTACTGCCGAAATTTCTGCCATTTGTTCTTCACTAGTTGCTTGAACAGCAGACGCAATCTCTAATAGTTCCTTACTTTCTACAGTAATAGTATCTGGCATTTCTTCAGTTCTTACTGTTGAATATTCTTGCGTCTCCTGCGTTACCCAAACAGATGACAATTTTCTTTCGTTAGGGGGCACTCCAACCTCCGTGGGTTCTTGAATTTCGGTTGTAATACCAGCAAGAAGTTCTTGCAACTCTGTTGAAACTTCAGGTATTGCCTGACTTTCGACAGAAATAATACTTGAAGTCTCTAATGTTTTAACCGTTGAAAGTTCTTGCGTTTCTTCATTTACTGACAAAGATGACACTTGCCTCTCCAGTGATGCCACAGGAATTTCAGAAGCCTCTTGAATTTCCGTTGTTATTGCAGCAAGAAGTTCTTGTCCATCGGACGACACTTCAGGGGACTCCAAACCTCTAGTCTCGGGTGGTAGAACAGAAACAATTTCAGTGACGGTTGTCTCGAGAGTCACCTGCTCAGATACTTCAGGCAGATTTTGATGAGAAACTTCAAGTTTTGGTTCTGGAATTTCCTGGGGTGGTATGCAAATTTCAGCTACTAGTTCTTCACTTCTTGCTTGTGCTGCAGGAGTACTTTCAGTGAGGTCAGGACTACCAACAATAATAGTAGTAGGAACCTCTTCTGTTTTAACAGTTGAAAACTCATATGTTTCCTCCGTTACCCACACTGATGAAAGCTTCCGCTCACTGGAGGGTGTTGGTATCTCAGAAGGCTCTTGACTTTCCGTTGTGATGGCAGCCAGTAGTTCTTGCACGTCTGATGAAAGTTCAGGTAGTTCAGAAACTGGGGTCTCGGATGGCAGAATAGACACCGATTCGGTAATGGTTGTCTCAAGTGTGACTTGCTCAGTTACTTCAGGTAGAGTTATCGAAGATACTATGAGGGTGGATTCTGAAATCTCCTCGGAAGGTACTTGTATCTCTGCAACTTGCTCCTCACTTGATGCTTGAATCGTGGAGGTACCTTCTTCCAATTCAGGACTTTCTATAGTCACAGTTCTTGGAATCTCCTCAGTTTTAACCGTCACTAGTTCTTGTGTTTCTTCTGTAACTGAAACAGATGAAAGTTGTCTCTCCACAGATGGTACTGTTACCTCTGACGGCTCCTCTACCTCAACAGCAACGGATGCTAGAAGTTGGAGATCCTCCGAAACTTCTGTTGTCACTGCGGAAAGGAGGGCTGTAGGATGATCTTCTGGTGAAACTGAGATTGTTTCAACCACGGATGTTTCGAGTGTGATTTGTTCAGTAACTTGAGGCAGGTTTTGAACTGAAACTTCAATTTGAGACTCCTGACTTATTTCAGATTGTGCAGATATTTCTGTGACTTGCTCTTCACTTGATACTTGAATCGTGGAAGTACCTTCTTCCAGTTCAGGAGAATCGATAGTTACAGTGCTTGGAATCTCCTCGATTTTAATCGTCACTAGTTCTTGTGTTTCTTCTGTAGCTGAGATAGATGAAAGTTGTCTCTCCACAGATGGCACTGTTATCTCGGAGGGCTCCTGCACTTCAGTTGCAATGGACGCTGCCAAAAGTTGAAGGTCCTCAGAGACTTCTTGTGCCTCTGTTGGTAGCTGGGCTGTTGGCACCTGTTCTGGTGATACTGAGACTGTTTCAACTACGGATGTTTCGAGTGTGATTTGCTCAGTAACTTGAGGCAGGTTTTGAACTGAAACTTCAATTTGAGGTTCATGACTTATTTCAGGTTGTGCAGATATTTCTGTGAGTTGTTCTTCACTGGATACCTGTACTACGGAGGTTCCTTCTTCCAATTCAGGAGATTCGATGGTTACAGTGCTTGGGACTTCCTGGGTTTTAATCGTCACTAGGTCTTGTGTTTCTTCTGTAGCTGAGATAGATGAAAGTTGTCTCTCCACAGATGGCACTATTATCTCAGACTGCTCCTGCACTTCAGTTGCAATGGACGCTGCCAAAAGTTGGAGGTCCTCAGAGACTGCCTCTGTTGGAAGCTGGACTGTTGACAACTGTTCTGGTGACGCCAGCACTAGTTCTACGGTAGACGTTTCGAGTGTGATTTGTTCAGTAACTTGAGGCAAGTGTTGAATAGAAACTTCAATTTGAGGTTCCCGAGTTATTTCAGGTTGTGCAGATATTTCTGTGACGTGTTCATCACTTGATACTTGAATCTTGGAAGTACCTTCTTGCAGTTCAGGAGATTCCATGGTTACAGTGCTTGGGACTTCTTCGGTTTTAATCATCACGAGTTCTTGCGTTTCTTCTGTAGCTGAGATAGATGAAAGTTGTCTCTCCACAGATGGCACTGTTATCTCGGAGGGCTCCTGTACTTCTGTTGCAACGGACGCTGCCAGAAGTTGAAGGTCCTCAGAGACCTCTTGTGCCTCTGTTGGAAGCTGGGATGTAGACAACTGTTCTGGTGATACTAAGACTGTTTCTACTACGGATGTTTCGAGTGTGATTTGTTCCGTAATTTGTGGCAGGTTTTGAACTGAAACTTCAATTTGAGGCTCCTGACTTATTTCAGGTTGTGCAGATATTTCTGCAACTTGCTCTTCACTAGACAGTTGGATCGTGGAGGTGCCTTCTTCCAATTCAGGAGTTTCGATGGTCACAGTGCTGGGAATCTCCTCGGTTTTAACCGTCACTAGTTCTTGTGTTTCTTCTGTAACTGAGATAGACGAAAGTTGTCTCTCCACAGATGGCGCTGTTACCTCAGAGGGCTCCTGTACTTCAGTTGCAATGGACGCTGCTAAAAGTTGGAGGTCCTCAGAGACTTCTTGTGCCTCTGTTGGAAGCTGGACTGTTGACAAATGTTCTGGTGACGCCAGCACTAATTCTATGGTAGACGTTTCGAGTGTGATTTGTTCAGTAACTTGAGGCAAGTGTTGAATAGAAACTTCGATTTGAGTTTCCTGACTTATTTCAGGTTGTGCAGATATTTCTGTGAGTTGTTCCTCACTGGATGCTTGTACGACGGAGGTTCCGTCTTCAACTTCAGGAGTTTCGATGGTCATAGTGCTTGGAACTTCCTGAATTTTAACAGTTTCTAAGTCTTGTGTTTGTTCCGTAGCTGAGATAGATGATAGTTGTCTCTCCACAGAAGGTACTGCTACCTCAGTTGGTTCTTGCACTTCAGTTGCAACGGACGCTGCCAAAAGTTGGAGGTCATCAGAGACTTCTAGTGCCTCAGTTGGAAGCTGGGATGTGGGTACCTGATCTGGGGATACCAAAACCAATTCTTCTGTAGACGTTTCAAGTGTGATTTGTTCAGTGACTTGGGGAAGGTGTTGAATGGAAACTTCAATTTGAGGCTCTGGGGTGACTTCAGTGGTTGCAGATATTTCTGCAACCTGCTCTTCACTTGATACCTGTGTGATGGAGGTTCCTTCTTCCAGTTCAGGAGTTTCCATGGTTACAGTGCTTGGTACTTCCTCGGTTTTAATCGTCACTAGTTCTTGTGTTTCTTCTGTAACTGAGATAGATGATAATTGTCTCTCCACAGATGGCACTGTTATCTCAGAGGGTTCCTGTACTTCAGTTGCAACGGACGCTGCCAAAAGTTGGAGGTCCTCAGAGACTTTTTGTGCCTCTGTTATAAGCTGGGATGTGGGTACCTGTTCTGGTGATACCAAAACCAATTCTTCTGTAGAAGTTTCAAGTGTGATTTGTTCAGTGACTTGGGGCAGGTGTTGAGTTGAAACTTCAATTTGAGGCTCTTGGCTGACTTCAGTGGTTGCAGATATTTCTGCAACCTGCTCTTCACTTGATACCTGTGTGATGGAGGTTCCTTCTTCCAGTTCAGGAGTTTCCATGGTTACCATGCTTGGAATCTCCTCTGTTTTTACTGTTTTCAGTTCCTGCGTTTCCTCCGTTGCGGACACACCTGAAACTTGTCTCTCCACAATAACTGCATGAGTCTCGGAAGGTTCTTGAATTTCCGTTGTTATTGCAGCCAGATTTTCTTGTACTTGTCCAGTTTCAACAAGTGTAATAGTGCTGGGTACCTCTTTTGTTTTGATGCTTGCCAGATCCAGTGCCTCTTCTGTAGCTGATAGAGTTGAGAGCTGTCGTTCTATAATGCATACTGGAGTTGCAGTGGCTTCTTGTGTCTCTGTCACTATTGCTGCAACATTTTCTGCGATTAGTTCCGATGTTACTGGAACTTCTGTTGGGATGATTTGTGTTTCAATGGTGGAAACTATTTCTGGAGCGGACGATTCTAACAAGACCTGCTCAGTAACTTGTGAGCAAACAGAAACTGCGATTTCAGGTTCCATGATAGTTTGTTGCTGAAGAATGTCAATTTCAGATACAGTCTCGACACTGGTGGTCTGGAGAGTAGTTTCAGGTATATTCTGAATGTCGGCACTGGCGACTGTAGTTGGAAGAAGATCTTGGATAGGTGATGCTCGCTTGATTTCTTCTTCAGACTCTTGAGCTTGAAGTGGTGTTTCGGGTAACTCTTGTCCAGACGTTAATCCTGATATTGCACTAACGACTCCTACAACTCCTGTCACAATGGATGTAGCAAGTTCTGATATATTGCTTTGGTCTGTACTTTTTCCTGGTTCTTCTTTGACTAGTTTGTCTGGTTGCTCTTCTTCCACTGGAATTTCAACATTGGACTCTACGGATTTGGCCGGAAATTCCGGTTTTACTGAAGTTTGTTGTGTTAGAGAAACTTCAATAGAATCTGGAAGAACGATTTCTTGTATTTCCGGTTGAGTCAATTCCGAAATTTCTGATGAAGAAACAGACGATTCTTTAATCACTTCAGATGTTAGAGCAGGGACAACTTCTGCCATGGGCTTGATTTCCTCTTCTGTTGACAACGCTTCACGTACAGCGTTTTCAATTGTGGTCTGTACTGTTACATCAGTCACCGCGGTTGTAATAGATCCAGTGGCAAAGGATTCGGATTGTTCAGTTATTGTAGAATCTAAATTTATTTCTGATGTCAGGTCCTCTGTTGAACGTAGTTTTACTGGTTGTAATTCATCGGACTCAGTTATTTCGTCTGCAAGTTGTGTAACCTGTCGAGAGTAGCTTATACTTTCAGTTGTTATAACGGCTTCATCAACATGAGGTATTTCATCTTGTGATTGTATCTCCGCCAAACTTGTAAGTAAATCAGATTGTTGCTGGGTGGCGTCAGTTGTGATCTGTGAATCCGATTGATCGGATTCAATCGGTTCCGAGCGTTCAATTGACGCTTCCGGTTCCATGGATTCTTTTATTACTTCAGGTAGCTGAGGTACAAAAGGTACATCTCCCTTCTCAGTCAGTGCTTGTGAAGGCTCTTGAGTTAACTGAGATTCCTCTAGTCCTGCTAATTCGTGTACACCCTGCGCTTCCGATTTACTTATCTCTATTTCCTCATTAATTTGTTCACTAGATTCTAAATGCAATGCAATATTTTTACCTATTGGTTCATCGTATTGTACAGCCGTACTAACTACCTCTGGCAACGACTGTGTCGACTTTTCTATCCGCTCTGGACTGGACTGAGTTGCATGCTCAACCATTTCAGCAAACTGAGTAGCTTGCTCTAAAACAGTCGGTAAGGATTGTGTTTGTGTGTCAACAGTTTCTGGTTCAGACTGAATACCTATGGAAAGTTGTGGTCTCTGGGAATCAATGGTTGGTTGAGTTACTACAGTAACATCAGTGGTTTGGAATGTAACTTGACAAGATTGGGTAATTGCCTCAGGAATTAATGAAACTTCCGTTTCCTTGACTGAACTTTCGGGAACAGTTAAATCTACGGATTCCGAAGGAATTAGCTGTTGTTCCTCAGGCTCTGTTATATAACAGGGTTCATCTAGGGGCTGGGACAGTGTCGTCAGGAGCAATGCAACATCATGTTCATTTGTTGATAAATCAGTACCATCTGGCTGAACAGATTCAACTATTTCTGTTGGTAGAGGTTTTGTTGTATCTGCTGGCACCGCTTCAGGTGTAGCTGATCCTACTGACTCAGTTATTTGGTTTGTAATTAACTCAGTTTGATCAACAATACGTGCTGGTTCAGGCTGCGTATCTACCGATCTTTCTTGTTCTTCCATATCTGCAGGTAGAATCATCATTTGTTCTGATGTTATTTTTGGTTCCTCCGACGGCTCCAGCTGTTGCCCTGCAACTGTTGGTTCTGTAAGGATAGGAGTTGCGCCATCTATGGTTTCAATTGCTGTTGTTGTCACACTTAATACAGAAATCAGACTCTCAGAAGTTGGAGTAACAGATTCAGCTGTTTCTGGTAACGAGAGCTCTGTAATAGCTGCTATATCTGGTTGGTCTAAAGTTGTTACTACATCCTTTGGTAGAGGTACATCGTCACTAATTGAGTATTGAGTGGTATCAACGGTAATTTCAGTTTTTTCATCTGTCGTGATTTCGGCGTTATCTGGTAATTCTGATGATTCGGAGACAACTGTATTTTCTTCAGTTGCTTCTCCTGATGGACTGGTCTCAAATGGTTCTGCTTCTGGTTTAGATTCCACAACTGTAGAAATAACAGTTGTGGTTTCAGTGGTTGGTAGAATTGTAGTAATTGTTTGTGATTCTTGTATTTGTTCCGAAAACACAACATGGCTCAGGCTCTGACTAGAACTGATCTGTACTTCAGTTTCAGCAGTAACAGGTTGTTCCTGTAAACTTGCTGGCATATCTGTAATGGAAATATCTGGAATTTGGGATGTAATTTGTAGTTCCGAAATTTCGGGTTCAAGTTGTTGTAGTAGTACATCAGATGGGGTCTCTGTTATTTGGGAACTTAAATCTTGCTGTATCTGGTCTGAGGAGGTAACTTGATCCATGTCTGAGGAAATGTTAGCTTGTATCACAATAGGCTCATCATGCAATAAAGCGCTAGAAATACTTTGCGTGTCTCCTGCATCTCCCGTCATAAGAGGTTTATCAGGTAATTCTGAGCGTGACTCTACAGTGACTTTGTCTACCTCACCCGTAATAGTACTACTCACAGTAATGGCTGTCGACTGTGTAGTTGCATCATTAGACTCAGCAACAACTGATTGCGTGGTAGCATCAAAAGTATCACAAACATTACTTGATTGTGTGGTAGCATCCTGTAATTCCTGAATTACGGGAGAAGTTTCTGCATCCTGGACTTTGAGTTCCTGCACCACCCTACTACTCTCCGGAGGAGCTGCAACTGACTCTATCCTATCCGGAGCCGCTTGTACTAACTGTTCAGTCACCGGCTCCGGGGCTTCCCGATAGATAGCCGTGGCTTCGGGAATCACAGCATGTTCAGCCGTGGTCGTTTCCTCTTTCTTAATTAAATGAACATGTGTTGCTGACTTTAACAATGACTCCGCCTCCTCCTTATTAATTGTTTGTGTATTTCCGGAAGTACCTTTAGTGACATCGAAAGTGGGGCCACTCGAGACCTCACTTGTTTGCTCATCAATCTCATCGGGCTCCTCCACTACATGCTCCGAGACTTGCTCAACTCCATTCACTATGACTATCTTCCTGATGATTTTGCGTCGCTTTCGTATTACTCTGCGGGTCACGTGCTGTGTTACTTGTCGTACCCTGACGGTTAGATCTTCGCCAGCTGAGCTGGTTGTGACTATTTGTTGCAGTGGGGCTGGTAATCTGGGATGTGGTATATTTTCTGGTAGGGAGGCAATGGCTAAATCTGTAACTATGTCTGGACTTGTTATAATTCTCTCAACGGTAACTTTTTCAGGTTCGGGACTAGGGACGGGAGTGTAACCACCTCCCTCAAAGGACTGAGTCATGGATACTTCTTTCTTTTGACTAAGCATGACCGTACGGGAGACGGTCGTGAGGACTTTACTACCAGATTCATCAGTGGACTCATTGGCTAAAAATTGCTGAGCAGGGATGACTACTGTGGAAACCTCTACTGCACGGAAAGCGGCATTTGGTGAGGTCTGTTGGGTTGATGATGAAGTCGACACAACAACGGGATCTGGTAGCAAATATGAATCATGTCGTTAACCTCAAAATCGTAGCAGATGTCTGACCGAGTAATCTCAGTTCAGACCTAGTCAAGCCCTCACATGGTGTACACATTTTACATATTAAAATATCTACTTAACAGTATTCCCCCAACCTAGCTGCATTAGTGCATTTTATCATTAAACAAATATTAACATTGCCATTTTTATTTATCTATAGCATTGCTGGCGTTACTTTAGAAATTCACGCTACTCTTTGTACAATTCTATTCTATTCTCCACAAAGAAAACCCTTGAAAGAGAGTTAATTCAATAAATTCACAACAAAAGAGAACTATTTGCAAATCGGTTAGAAGGCAACAAAAAAAAAATCAACGCGAGTAGAGCTGTAGTGTATAGTTTTTTTGTCTGATACTGAAAGAGAGAGAGAGAAAAGCGGTCCTTAAATATTATTCTCACCTTGTATCTTTTCGTCCGTAGGTGAATCACTCGAAGTAAGTTTATCAACGATCCGTTTTGTACCAACCTATATCAAAAGAAAAACCAAGACCAACCCTTAGCATATGTGTCTTACCTGAGTTCTACTTTTAGTGTCATTTCTGTTCATGTGATTGTGTTTACATTTCTTCCACACCATCATCCATGTGTATGCAGAAAACATACTTTTGTTATAAACGGACCGTTGAACTCAAAAATAATATTACATTAAACAAGTTCATGCAGACAAAATAAAACACACAGGAATGTCCACATCTTCAAATTTAGAACTCGGGTTTAGAAAAGTATTATCATCATGCTATTATTTTCGTGCAGATTAATGCTCACACAAAATGGCTACTTAATACTCATGGGTACATTTTTTTTTCCAAAATATTCACAATAGCGTGTGAAACTCATTATGTTTGTATATGAACATTATTATAATTATTAGATATATTGACGAGCTAAAAAAAAATTAAAAATTCCACGTACTTGTAGCTTTCCAGTTTGAGCTTGAAGAGCTCGAATACGAAGAACAAGTTCATTGAGATTATTTCGTAGTTTCACCACTTCAGAATCTTCACCAGGAAGATTCGTCAGGGTTCCTTTCACTACATTGCCGGTTTCTCTGAGGGCATTCAGTCGGGCCAATAGTTCCTGTGATTTAATTTCAACCCCCATTAACAACACAAATATTATCCTGTTTAATTTAATAATTACATTAGCAACACCTAAATCTCACTACAGTAATAATTATTCCAAGTGAAAGGAATTCCACAGATAATTACGACCATGTAATAGTAATTTATGCATTTCCAATGGTCATGTAATTAAACCTGACGGTTTTGATTAAACGTTTCATGAATGAAAATTCCTCTCGCGTATGCATGTATGTACATGTACAGATACACACAGGCTCATGGGAATATTTATACACACCCAACGAATTCCTGGCCGAGAAGAAAATAAAACAAAGGAGAATCCATTACCTCAGTGATTTGTAGCGTCTTTTGCGCATCGTCCAAATTAACAGTGAGCAGCCTTTCCACTGTATTATCAACCTCCTTCTCCAAGTTTTCAATCTCCAAAGCTATGTAATCCTGTGTTAAAATATGTCCAGAGATATTAGTATATTGGACTCAATTTTCCGAAATTACTAAAGTCGTATTTTATAAACAGGCGTGTTAATAATATCTCATCTCACGAAAACCAATCCAACATAGCAAATATGTAGCTTTGTTATAAAATTATTTATAGTTATTTTTGTAGTAAATTTACATAAAACAAGACACACATGGACATGGATCTAAAAGAGCAATCAAATCGCTATTATTTCAAAGAGTTGTTCAAAACTCAAACGGAAGCAGGCTTATGTAAAACGTAAAATATATTATATATAATTATGGATAGAAGTTACGATAATATGCGGGGGTATACGCGATATAGCGAGAACCTCTAGATATAAACGATGGGAATCTTAACCTTTTTACTTTTCGAACTTAGGAGATACAGTTTGGCAAATTTTTTTGAGCGCTACACTTGAAGACTTGAACAAATAAAAAAATATATCGACCGGAAATTCTCGTTACAGGGTAAGACTCGTTAAAGGACGTCAATAATAGTTTGTCAAGAATAATTTTTTATTTTTTGAATTTTACGAGAAGAGGAGAGAGAGGAAGGAAGAAAGAGTTTCCTATGAACCTAAAGTTTATCAACTGAGGATGAGAAGGAGTTAAGGCAGATTTGTGAGTAAAAAGATGATGTTTCGTAAACGAAAGGATACGGTTGGGTTCGAAGGTCTTATTTTAACCTTCTGCTTAAAAATAAAGCCCATACATATACATGGAGGCTCTGAGATGTTCGTAATCCATTACGCCAATTTTTGACACAGTTGGCAAGTTGACACCATCGACCAAATAGATATAATATCTTCACATTGAATTCCAGTACAGAATTGCCTAAATGGCTTGGAACATGCAATCGTAGGAAACAAACCACATATGCTGCATGTTAACATTCTCTCTCAAGTCGTAATGCGGTGAAGATGTAAAAAAAAGTGCAGTCACATGCAGGCAATAATATACTACACCAGCTGTGAGCAGGAAGCTTATTATATGCAGGAACTTTTAAAGCCCATTGGGTATGTAACACATAGCAAAAGCAATTCGCGAGTCGCAAAAGTCAGCCTTTGAAAGCATCTTTTACTACCATAGACTGACTGCCAGCAAATATTTGCTTAACCCGATAGGATTTGCCAAACATTTCTTGTCGACACATTCAAGCTCTAAAGGAAATCCCATTACAGGATAGTAAGCTCACTCTCAAGCAAACATTATCCATTCACCGAAGCAATAGGCAAGTAAAATAAATTTTGTCTAATTTTACAAGTGAATTTCATGAATGTTATTTTGTTCTAGACAGACACGTAAGGCTGGCAGATCAACACTAAACGATTATTATTAAGTACAGATGCACTGAGAATTTATGGAGCCTTTGGAAATTGGAAGGGAGCCATTTATAGCGATGTGACCCAAAATTATGCAATTATTATATATACATACATCGCTCGCACCAAATTATTACGTTACTCATTACTCACAGCGTTACTCATTATGTATAGAGCGTTACCCTTATTTATAGTGTGGCTCATTATGTACAGCGTTACTCATTATTTATAGCGTTACTCATTAAAATGCGCCCAAGCAATTTGTGTTAGTCAACAAACGAACACTCCAACCCACGCTGTCATTAGCAAAAATGCAATTTATCACTCCAAAACTGCAAAACCACAGATTACTCCAGAAAGTTCACCTTAATCTTCAAGAATTCATCATGCTCAGGAGCCTTGCGTTCACTGTCGGAGATGGATTCTGTCAGCGGAGATATGTTCGATGGAGCTTCAGGTTCTCCACTCACGTTCATCGGAATACAGTAGACTGTATTTCCCGGGTCTGGACCAATTTTTAAATGAGTACTCCAATCTGCCCAATTTGAACTGGGAAGACTTGAACTAAATAATTCTGTAACGGGTTCTTTTCTACTCGAACTACCACTATCACCCCCACCATCGGGCTCCGGCCCTCTGGATTGATTCTCTTTATTTTCATCGTCGCCATCTGGCGGCGGCTGAAATTTCTTCTCTTCTTCCTTTTTCTTTTCTTTTGTTTTTCTTTGACGACGTAAAAATTCTTGATTTTCTTCGAACATTTTCTCTGCCTCTTGATAGAGGGCAGTCAACGGTGCGGAAGAACTCAGAAGATCTAATTCTAAATCAGAATCACTTTCAACAGTATCGGGTGGGGAAATGGGTGGGGAGAGGGTAAGTGTAGCACTCAGAATATCCTTCGGAGATGACGGGGTTTGAATCGGAGTGTCCTCAGGTGTGACCACAGATTGGTTCTTGGATAATGACAAGAAGGTTTCGAATTCCTTTTCTGCGTTAGCTTCCACGGACGTTTCGGGAGCAATGTCAGTTTCGAATTGCAATGGAGGAGGGGATTCTCCTTTCTCTAACTCCACTACTTCCGGCTTCTCTCCCTTCTCTCTTGTTAACTGGAGATCAGAAATTAGAACTTGATCTGCAAATGTGACAGTTTTGGATTTCTTTCTCATTGGTGAAGGGTTCACAGTAACTTCAATCAAGTCGATTGCCTCAACGCCGAATTCGACTTCTGGAGATGAATCTACAGATAACTCTGTAGGAACTGGGTCGGGTACAATTGTTAAATTGGTCAGACTTTGACGGCGAATGGTAGCTTCAGAAACGGGAACTAATGCTGGGACAGCATCTGGGGATTCTAATTTGGTTTCTAGTGTAACGGATCCGGGTTCGGAAAACAGAGCAAGATAATCAGGAGGTATGGTGGATGCAAGGACGTCCTCAGATTTCAGTACTTCTTCACTGATTGGTTTTATATCAGGTATTTCTGACCTTGCTTCCACATCCTCTGTAGTCTCAGGCAAGTTAAAAGGTTCGGGAATATCATTCCACTCAATTTCATCGAAATCAAATATATCTTCATCAACGTGAACATCTTTGGGTGATGTGACGGTCATCATTTCTTCTGCCACTGATACCAGCTTAGCAGCAGCATCAGCAATTTCAGCGGCTATGGATGGTATTTCTTCTGTTGATGAAGTTAGAGCGTGTTCCTCCCTTGATTCTTTAGGTATCAATGGTTGTACTTCACTAGTATCATCCAAGGAAATTTCTACCTCCGAAAGAGCTGTTGGTGTGTCGGATAGTAGCTGCTCAGACTCAAGCTGTTGAATTTCCATTTGCAAAGGTTCACTTGCAGTTGTGACTGTTGTTATTTGCTGGGTGACAATTTCTATGGTTTCAGGATGAATAATACCACCTTCTTGACCACCAATTGTGAAAATGGTTTCGGCTGCGCTCTCTATCACATCAGTAGATTCAACAAGTTTGTCGCTACTGTCTTGGATAGCGTCACGAATTTGGTCTTCGATTGAAGGTGTCTCTTGCACTGAATCCTGAATTTCGATAGGTATTTGTGTTTCCGTAACAGATGGCGCCTCTAAACTCGTTTCTAATAATTCAATAGGTATTGTCGTTTCGACAGCTGCTGGAAGCTCGAAGACGGTTTCTTGTATCTCAATTGGTATTTCTGCAAGTGATGATGCTACTTCCGAAGTGGTTTCCACAACTTCAATAGGAATAGATATTTCAGCGGTTGATGACGTTTCCAACTGTGACTCTATTTCGATGGGTATTTCCGTTTCCACAGTGATGGGAACTTCCAAACTGGTTTCCAAAATTTCTATAGGGATTTGTGTTTCCACAGCAGATGGCGCTTCCACACTGGTTAATATTTCAATTGTTATAGGCTCGTCTGCAGCTGGTGGAGGTGGAGTTCCCAACGTAGTTTCATAAACGGTTAAGACTGTTTGTTTCTCAATTACAATGGGCACAGATGCTTCGTCAGTTTCATCTTTGACCTTGTCATCACTACTAGGTAAATCAACCTCAGTAAAAGATTCCTTTACCAAGCTGATATTTTCTTCAGCTTGAGGTTTCAAGCTCTGTACTTCATCTGTACTTAGTGCCGGTACTTCCGCAACCAATTTTTGTTCCAAAGTTATTTCAGCTTCAATTGGAATTTCAGTTTGAAGTGATTTCGGTAAAGGAAGTTCAGATTCCATTGTATCAGGTTTAAATTCATCAACTGGAGTTGCATCTTTGGTAACAAGAGATGCAGTGTCAAAAGAAAGCTGAGTCTCCAAGGTTGGAATTACAGGAATATTTTGCATTTCAATTTCATTAACAGACTCATCTGTCCTAACCAGAACAGCTTCAGTTCTAGCGATTTTTTCTGGATCAGATTCTTGGTTAATTATAGTGTCAATTAATTCCGTATCAAGTTGTGCAACTTTTTCTTCGGATTGGATTTCTACAACCTCTTGTTCATTAAGAGACTTTTCATCATGAGGTGAATCAACGTTTTCCAGTATTTCAGGGCTATTTTCTGTAGAAACTTTCGTTTCAACAACGGGCTCAGGTTCTGTCACGTCTGTAATAATTACTTCAGCTGTTTCAACTTGTTCTTCCGATGATGTAAGAACTAAAACAGGACCTCCCTCTGATTCCATTCTTTCTGGCAGCTCAACGTTGTCCGGCTCAATTGGCTTCTCGGTCAAGGATTTATCCTCAGACACATTATTTAAATACAAGTGCCAACTTTTTTCCGCCTCCGTAAATAGAACTGATAAATGAAATAAGTCATCTCTAGCTTCAGTAGCAAGTATTTGTTCATAGCTTAGAACCTGACTTTCAGGGGATTCTGGCTGGAGCACCTGGCTTTCAGTAATTACTTCTTTCGTTTCTACAGCGCGTGCAGTTTCATTCACCTTTTCTTCCAGAATTGATGCTTCAGGTTCTTCAACGAGCTCTTGTGTAGTAACTTGTTCAGTCAATTCATGTGTAACTGATGTATCTACTTTAAGTGTAGGTTCCAAGACAACGTCATGAACATGTACTGCTTCCAGTATAGTCTTATCTTCTTTGATTTTGATTTCTTCTTCTGGTGCTTTTTGAACAGACGCAAGAAATTCATGCCAACCTTTTTCTGCATCGTTGAACTGTAATTGCAGAGGTTGGAATTCGTTTCCAACAAGTTCACATGCTTCGGTTTGCATTGATGGAGTGACAGGTTGCTCGGGCTGTTTGATATCACTTTCAATTTCTATAACACTTTCGGCAACAACTTGAGTGTCAAGTGTTTCAGCTGGTTCTTCTTGTGTGGGAATGTGAGACACAACCACAACAGACTCTTTAACCTCCAATGCTTCAATCTCAGAAGATGGTTGGATTTCTTCTGGTTCACCCGTCTCAATTTTAATTTCTTCAACACTTTCATCTGGAGATGCAGCAACCAACGCTGCTTCAGTTAATTTCTCAGGAACAGCCTCGATTTCTCCAGCTTCAGGAAGAGTTGCTTGTATGGCTTCACTACCTAGCTGGATAATAGGCTCAGTTGGGGCAAAAACATCATCATTGCCAACCACGGCAAATTCAGACTGAAGGATTACAATTTCTTCATCGATAGATCCAGGAAGATAAAATATAGGTCTCGGACGCTGCTGTTGTTCAGATGGCTCTTTTTCAGAATCCTGCTCTTGTAAGGGAGCAGTTTCCTCCGGCTCTGAAGTGACAACTGGCACCATCACCTCCGGTGACATTACTGCTTGAACCAAAGCTTCAATCACAAGTTCTGAAGAACTAACATCGAGAGCTTCTTGACTAAGTTCTAAATTCGGTTCTTCCAATTTATTCTCTATAACTGCCGGAGCATCCACCTTGCTTTCTTCGGCAATTACTGGTGCATCCGGTACAATGTTCTCTGCAAGTTTCAGAGCGTCCGTTGTAGTATCTTTTTCAATTACCAGAGCTTCTGGCTTGCATTCTTCAGCAGTATCCGAAGGTATGTCTAGTACATTCTCAGTTGAACGAGTAGAAATTTCTACTGACGATTTAATATCATATGGTTTTGGGGAGATGGCTCGTTCCAATTGCGAGATTTCTTCAAGTCTGGCATCGATATTTGACTGCTGTAATACGGAGTGAACATAACGTATTTCATCCGATAGTTCTAATTCACTTTCGACATCGACAGGTTCTTCATTTAATATGATTACAGCGTCTTCTTGTAGCAAAGTTTCATCTACAACTGACGTATCGGTGGGAATAACCTCAGTATCTTCTGGGGTGGCACTAATTTGGGTAGTGACATATACGGTAGTAGCAGAAACTATTGGTTCGACAACACCTTCCTGCATTAGGAGTTCACCTATTACATCCTGTTCTTGTCGTTCTTCGCTGTCAGTAATACGCGCAACTGCTATAGGTGCTTTTACAGTTTCATCGACGCTTTGTGGCTTTGATTCAGGAGCTATTTCTGTTGTAACAATATCGTCAATTACAGTGTCTTCTGCAGGCTCTAGAGAATCTATAATTCCAGCTATAACACTGTCGATAGATTGCTCTGCTTGCTGAACTTCAGATTGCAAAGGTTCGACCTCAATTAGCTTGTCTGGTTGAATAGTTTGAATATCCTCTGATTTAATATCAGTTAATTCCAGAGTAGAAACAACATCAGTAATTTCTGCATCGGTTACTGGCTGTTGTGATGGGGTGTCTAATTCAGGTACTTCAATTGGGTAGGAGGCAATCACTTCTAGAATTCCCTCAGGTTCAGGTGGAGAAATTACCTCAACTGTGGATTCGGAAATCACTTCCTCTGTATTTTCAAGTGCTTCCGGAACTATTGGGATTTGGGTTTGAACAGAAATTTCTGTATCTGGAGCTGGAGAAACGACAGTAGGCTCCGAGGTATCAGGTAATTCTTCGGATGCTGGAGACTTGATTTCTGACTTTTCTTTAGATTTTTTAGACTTTTTAGATTTTTTAGGGACAAGATTTGATACAAAAGATTTCATTTGTTGTAAAATTGAAGTTTCGGATCCGGAAGGACGTTCTGATTTCGAATCAACTTGCGCGACTGGTTCAGAAATTACGGCCTCAGGCTCTGTAGTAGTAACTGTAGGAGTCGTTATTTGTATGGATTCTGTCACTGCCGATGGATCTTTACTTTCGGAAAATTCTGGTTCATTTACAGCTCCTATTACTTGATCTTCTGCAGGACTCAATGGTTGATCTTTAACAACAACTGACAACTCTGGCATATCCTTAGATGGCGCCACTAAGACTTCTACATCTTCACGTGGCTCACTGGACATGACTTCTTGTTCATTATTAATTGGCCCAGATGTCTCGGAAATAGATAATTTTTGTTCTGCAGTTTCCGTTTCCGATATAATAAAATAGTCACCATATAGTGCTTCCTCGGCAATTTCAACACTCGAAGAAAATTCTTCTGTAGAGGGTTCGGGAGCCTGTGCCTCGCTAATAGTTACAACACCAAACGAATCTTCAAGAATTTGCGCTTGGATTTCAGGCTGAGCTTCAATCGGAGCTGTAAATTTATCGGAAATTATCTGCTGGTCAGGTTCAACTAACTTCACAGTCTGTTCCGAAGTTATTTCTGTTAAAAGTGGTGCTTCCATCAGGTCACCTTGGACAATGCTGGCGATAGGCTCAAGTGAAGGCTCCTCACCTGTGATCTCAGAAACAACTACAACGTCAGGGGAACCGTCACTCGTAGTTGTAACTGTAGTTGTAACAGTCTGTGTTGTTATCGAAATTGTAGTAGGACTTTCCGAAACTTTGTCTGAAATTTGCTCAGAAATGATTGTTTCTGCTGTTGTTGTATTCTCAGGTACATTTTCATCGACCAATTGTAGTTCCTGTTCCAACTTCTCATCCGATAAAGATTCGGGCTGTATATTTGGAACGTCAGGTTCAGTTGATTCTTTTTCTGAATCGGTATCTACTTGCTTCCTTGGCTTCTTCCTGCTTCGTCGCTTCTTTTTAGAAGCATTTCCAGCATCAACCAATTGATCTTGTTCACTCGCAGATAGCTGTTCACCAAACAGAATGGATGAATCTTTTTGGCTTTCAGGTTCTTGCTGAACTTCCGCTTCCGTAGTACTAATTGAGTCGGATAGGAGAGATTCATGTTTATCGTCTTCGGTTTCTTGTTGAGCTACCTCCAACCTGTCTGAGACAACTTGATAGGTTTCAATTGGCTCCACTGGTTTTGATTCTGATTCTGTCACCTTTTCAGCAGGCTCATCAGAATGAAGCACGGGTTCAACCTCACTATCCAACTTTCCTTTCTTCTTTCTGGGACGCTTCTTTTTTGATGACTTTTCTGTTTCAGAGACTTCAGCTGGGAGTCCTGTGTCAAGTTTAACTTTAGAGAGAGGCTCCGTCAACAATTCTACTTCTTTTACAAGTATTTCATCTGTTTCAGTAACTTGAACGGAATCAGAGATTCCCTCAGGAGCAGCAATATCGCTTAATTGCTCCTGTAGTACCTCAGAGATGGCAACTTGGGGCGATGTCAGCTTCACATCTACTTCTTCTACGGATACAGCCTGATCAACCTCTTCCGTTTTAGTTAATGGTAAGTCTGTAACTTCCGTAGTATCAAGGACTGCGTCTGATTCATTTACAGGTACTATAACTTCTGCACGTTCAGAAGAACCTTCTTCAGGAACTTGGCGGGGAGTCGATGACTCGACTTCTGAAGATTCCGTTGGTATGGATTCAGATTCAGGAATTTGGGAAGCAGGTTCCTGAGCAACAGCCTCTGGCTCGGTTTCACTTTTCTTTTTCTTACTTGAGCGCTTTCGTTTCGACTTTATTTCTGTCTTCACTGTTTCAATTACAGAAGTGACGACCTCTGGTGTTACAGCGTCTGTAGATTCAGGTACTCCAGTCACGGTTTCAGAAATAAACCCAGGGACTTCTGAATCTATGATTTCTGTTGGCGTAATAATCTCAGAAGTAATTATATCCGAAGGTTTCTCTGGCTGCTCTTCTGTTGTTAGTCCTGATTGTAATTCTTGAACAGAGACTACAGCAGCAATAATTTCACTAGAATCCGCATCAAGCGTTGGTACATTTTCAGGTGTATGTAACTTCTCTGCATTGGGAACAACTTCTGGAGAGGCTGTATCAAGTGTGGTAATTTCTGAAACAACTTCACTAGACTTCGTCGTAGCTTCAGATTTGACCTTCTTCTTCTTTGATTTTTTCTTTTTCAAGCTTGTTTCCAAAGGCAGGACTTCAACCGCATCCGGCTGTAATTCTGTAACATCTAATTTGTCGACTGTTTGACTCTCACCTTGGACTGGTGTATCGGGAATACGAGCAATGTTATCTTCAGTTAGGAAGGCCTCCTCCGCAATTTCTATATCGTCAGAATCGACCATTTCAACAGGAGCGGTGTCTAAGGTTGGTGCATCCAATGCCTGGGTGCCCACCTCCAAAGACTCTGAAATCGCTTTATTTGTATCCATCAATTCTGAAACGTCTGTAGGAATAATTTCCACAACAGCCTCACTGGGTAAGTTGTGAAGAGACCCTGGCGTAATTTCTCCTTTCGGATCAGTTTCAGGACGCTCCTCACTACTAGATTCTACTTCAAGAACAGTACTAGGTGTTTCTGTTGTAACGTGGGTGACCACCGTTACTTCAGTGGGTAGCAACTGGTCATGTTGTGTAACATCGATTTCAGGAACTTCTGGTTTCACCTCAACTTCTTGAATGGCCGGGCTGGTTTCGTTTTCAGCCGTATCAGTTTGAAGTGCCTCAGGTAATTTATGTTCTTGGGGCACTTCTATGACGGTCACAACTGAATCCATAGAAGAGTCCGGAATTTCTTCAGAAATCACATTTTCAGCATCAAAGGTTGCGGTCACGCCGAAAGTTTCAGCTACTTCTGGCGGTTTAGTGAATTCTTTAACAATAACCTGACCATCAGGTGAGATTACGGTTCTTCGTGTAGTAGTTGTCCTAGTCGTTATTATATGAGCCGTAGTAGATTCAGCCTGTGTTGGCATTCCACTTTCTTCCGACAATAAATTTTCGGATTGAGTATCGTCACCATCCAATTGGTCTGTTGGTAAGCCTAGACATTCGACAATCTCTTCAGGAGTTACATTGTCCACTTTTTCTACAATAGTGACTCCTTCTGGGGTGATAACAGTTTTTCGAGTTTTAGTAATTTTGGTGGTAATTACGCGCATCTTTTCGTCAGAAGCAACAGGAATTTCGGATTCAGTAAATGTGATTGGCTCAGATTCTTGTTCAATGGTAATTGTCTGCATTTCATTGGATGATGGAGGTGATTCTGTTGATACTAATGCATCCTTGACTAACTCAGGTTCGTCAACTGAAAGAATTTCCTTTACAGGCCGATCTGCGGCCTCGTTCTCTTTCATAAGCTCAGTCCCAGTTGCTAAACTAATTGCTTCTACATTGTCTGGTTTCGGCAAAGTATCAACCTGTGTTGCTGGAGTTACCTCAAGAATTTCGTCTGGCATACCAGCAACCTCTTCAACGATTTCAACACCATCTGCTGTAATAACGGTCCTTCTCGTAGTTGTAATTTTGGTTGTTGTTTCGCGAATTGTGGTAGTTTCAGGTGTGGATGATTCTGTCACAGTTACTGAGGTAGTTTGCACTTCCGGTTCACTGACTGCAGAAATCTCAGTAGGTAATACGACTGTATCTGTACCTTCGCAAACATCACCGGAGTCTTTCGGAGTGAATTCACTGGATAACAACTCGGATGATACTACAGTTTCTGGATACTCAATAGCTCCCTCTACAATTACTTGATCAGGTTCCGCATCATCGACAATTTCCACAACTGTTTCACCATCCGGAGTTGTAATAATTCTTCGTCTCTTGGTAATTTTGGTGGTGGTGACACGCATAGTTCTACTAGTCACAACAGTTACCCCTGCGTCTGAGATTGTTGTCTCTGGCTCAGACACAAGCTCCGCTACTGTAGTCTCGGTGCTGATCGAAGGAGAAGGAGATATGGATTCTTCTGGACATAATTGAAGTTGTGATGACTCTAGAATTTGGCTGGCAGTAGTTTCTAGTGTTAATGGCTCTTCTGCTGGAATTACTGACGTAGCAGACGCTTCTAATTCACTGGTTACAGGGGGTGAAATCTCAGTAGGTGGCACTACTGCCTCGGTGTCTTGAGGAACTAGAGCTGAGTCCGTTGTAGTGATATCACTTGATACATCCGGTGTGATTATACTTTCAGGAAACTCAATAACTTGACCTTCAATGATTTGGTCAGGCTCTGAATCATCAACAACTTCTTCAATAGTTACACCATCAGGAGTTGTAATGATTCTGCGTCTCTTAGTGGTTTTGGTAGTGGTAACACGAGTTGTTTTCTTGGTGACAACTGTTATTCCTGCGTCAATGGTTGTAGTTAGCGGCTCAGACACATGCTCTGTTAGAGTGGTCTCAGTTTTAGCGAACAAATCAACTGGTTCAGAAGTTTCGGATTCCTGTGATGGTTCAATATTTGTTATCAATGGTTCGGGTTCACTATCTAAAGTAGCAATTTGTTGTTCAATCGTAGCTTCGACAGATTCTGTTGGTTGCACCGAAGCGATCGGTTCAGTTTCTGGTTTACCTTTCTTTTTCTTGCTAGAGCGTTTCTTCTTTTTACTGTCTTCCGGCTCGCTTGCTTTGAGTTCCAATGCAACTTCGACTGGCGCTGACACTATATCTGATTCCAAATTGTCAACAACATTTTCAGATTGCTTGTCTTGAGAAATTTGTGTAGGAGCTTCAAGAGTATCCTCTTTAGAGGAATCATCAGGTTTTGTATCGTCGGGTGCGATTTCGCTGCGAAGATCTTCAGTCATTGATACTAAATCTGGGCTCTCCAAAATTTCACCTTCAATTATTTGTTCAGGTTCTAAATCATCTACAACTTCTTCAATGGTAACACCATCAGGAGTTGTAATAATTCTTCGTCTCTTAGTGATTTTGGTTGTGGTTACTCTGGTAATTTTCTTGGTTACAACCGTAATTCCTGCGTCAGAGATTGTTGTTTCTGGCTCGGACACATGCTCGGCTAAAGTAGTTTCAGTGCTTGCTGGAAGCGGAACTAGAACGTCCGTTTTTGATATTATATCATGCTCAGGCAGCTCTGACGTTTCTTGTGTAATAGCTGCTGCCAATGTATCCAATACAGTTTCATCAGTTGGACATATTCCATCATCCAACTTTGCCGATGTCGGTTCCAGTAAGTACGACTGACTCAGATTTTCAGGTGTAGCTTCTTCCGCTATTTCAATTTCTTCACCAGACAAAACAATGTCGTCAACCTTCACAGGCGTGTCAACTTCTTGTTCCAGTGGTTCCTGAATATTTTCAGACAGTTGCCCTTGTGTACTGGTGTCCAATTCAGCAACTTGTTTTTCTGGTGGCGCGATTAAATCATCCGGAGAAGAATCTCCCAGTTCTTTCTTTCCTTTCCTTTTTCGTGGGCGCTTCTTTTTTGCGGCTGCTTCAGGTTCACTGTCAACCAAAGAAACTGCATCTAACTGTTGTTCCAGTTCATCGCTTGGCTGCTGTTCTTCGACTTTTTCACCAGGTAACTGAGGTTCTTCAACAGAATGAAACTCTGCTTCAGTTTTGGCAACGACGACATCTTGTTGGACTGCCGGTTTTCCTTTCTTTTTCCTAATACGCTTTGCTTTCGTAACAGTTTCTGCCTGTTCTTCTTCTTGCGCAATCACAGGTAGCTCCTTAACGATAGAAACTTCAGTTGCTGGGACATCAACGTCATCCGAAGGTTGATCTGATTCCCGCGGATCGACTGGGGTAACAGCGCTCACTGGCTCCTCCGAAGCGTTAGACATATCTTGTTCAGTTGCTTCAATAGGTTCTGCTACAATCTCTTGTTCTACAATTGGTTCAGCTATTGTAACAACTTCAGAACCGACTGCTTCAGAGGCGCCGACGGGCTCCGCATCAATAATTTCTCCTTCACCATCCGACTTCTCCGTTTTAGCTTCATCCTTTTTGGTCTTTCGCTTTCTACTTGGACGCTGTTTCTTCGAGACAGAGGGTTTTTCATCTGCCTCAGGTTCAGTGTCGAAATGAATGACAGGTGGAACTGGAATAGTGAAAGGTTCGTCCTCCAGTGCTTTGAGTATCGCAGCGGGTGATTTACCCTTCCTTTTCTTGCTACGTCGTCGTTTCCTTCGACTGGGTGACGTTCCACGATTCTCAGCATCAGTAGATTCATCCTGGGACAATTCTGGTGGAGCTAATGACTGTGCCGATAAAACAGTTTGTTGAGATGGTGCTTTCTGTGAAACAATTTCATCTTCCACAGGGGCTGGTTCAAATACAAGTGATACTCCAGATTTCTGTGACTCCCGCTCCTGTTCTTCGGCAAGGTTCATTGCGGCTATTTCCGCAAAGGTAGAAGTGAGTGTATTCACCGTGGAGGTAATACTAAGAGATGGACTCACAAGCTGTTGTTCGTTTATATCAGCAGTAGAGATTACAGGTTGTTCTGTCTCGGGAAGGTAATCGATACCATCTTTAACCACTTCAGGCATTGCCGTTGGTTCAGAACGCTCTGATTCCGACATCGGAAGTGTAGAAATTACTGTTTCTGTAATTTCAATCAAATTCTCCGTTGTTGCAGGGAAAGCAGGTTCTTCGGCTTTAGACTCGCTTAAGCTTTGTACATCTTCCGTAGTAGGTGTTATTTCCTGTTTAATTTCGGGAACAGCTTCCACTTCATGTGCTTCAGAGGGTACACTATCTTGTACTTGCTCAGTTATGGCGATCTCAGAAATTTCGGTAGGTGCTATGGGTGTGGAAACCTGCTCTAAAGTCTCAGTATCCAGGATGCTTTCTCCAACTTCACTGGTAGTTATTTCCGTTTTGGTTTGTTCAGGAATAATAGCATCTGAAATACCATCCGAACTAGAGCTAGGAGTGAATGCTGAAATTAGATAATCCTTTACTTGTTGAACTATTGATGTTTCATTGACATTTTCGATTGGCTGTTGTTCAGTATATGAACCTTCAACATATTCTGTCGTGGTAGTTGATTCAGATACCGTTGCCTCTGTAACTTCTGGTAATGAAACTTCTTCCGAAGGTTCCTGGACATCTGTAGCAACAGAGGCCAAAAGTTCCAGGGACTCCGAAGGCTCACTTGAGAGTGCGTCGACTTTAGGTACAGATGAGTCTTCCAGAATCACTGTCGTTGACTCATCTATGGGAGATGAAAGTAGTTCCTCTATTTTTTCATCAGCTTCAGTTTGAATTGGTATGACAATTTCGGAAGCAATGTTGGACGGTACTTCTTGTAAGGCATCTTGACTATGCTGAATGTTAAGTTCGACCGTGCTTTTTAAATCTGAAGCATCATCTTGGACTGAAGCGAGAGCTTGTCTCAGTTTTGATGTCAATTGCTCATTCCTTATGGTATCAAGAATGCTTTGCAGCTCTCCTAGTTGCAGATTTAGATCGTCAAGCCGCTTTTGGAGTGCTTCCTGTTCAGCCTTCTTCTCCTCAGCAGGCATGGGTGAAGCCTCGATTATCTTTGTGGTTACTTTGATTTCGTAAATATATACCGTAATAATTTCAATAATCTCAATGATTTCTTCAATTATTTCAATTATTTCAGTGATAGTGGTCGTTGTCGTAATAGTTCGAGTACGAAGTTTTTGGACTTTTTGGTCAACAGCTTGTTTCAAACTGGTCAGCGTTTTCTCCGGTACTTTCTCTTCCGAGGCCTCAAGGGATGCAATCTTGGAATTTAGTTTTGTGAGGAGACCGTCAAGCTTATTGTTGAGGTTTTCGACCTCAACAGGATCTTCTTTAATTTCTTCAATGGGACTAGTACTCTCCGTAAGTTCTGAACTGATTATATCACCAGGAATGTCCTCAGGTTTGTCAACAGTTAATTCCTGCTTTTCTGCGGGAGCTGACACTAATGAGATTTGTTCCTCTGAGGTTGGCACTGGTATATCGGATGAAACTTCAGTGGCAACTGATGCTAAAAGTTCCAGACTTTCTGAAGGTTCTGTTCCTAATATAAGACATTCTGGATGCATTTGATTTTCTAATTCCCTCTGTAGAACCTCCTGTTCAGAACCAACTATAACACTTTCTCCTGCAGGATGCTCTTCTTTACCAACTGCAATAATTTCTTCACAAGGAACTGGGACAGACTCTAACTGGAAAGTCTCTACTTCAGATTTTTGCGGTGCAAATTGCTCCATTAATAAAGCTTCCGCAGTCATGGCTATTTGCTGCCCGGCAGCGGCTTCAGCATATTCTCTTTGCTCTTGGGAAACTGCAGCTTCAATCAGAAGTGAATCTTCCACTTTCTCCTGGACCGGATCAATATCAGCCTTTAATTGTTCTTCTACTTTTACAGTTTGAATAGAGTCTTCCAGTTTTTCCTGGACCGGTTCAATATCAGCCTTTAAGTGTTCTGCCAATTCTCGGACATTTTCAGTTTGAAGAGAATCTTCCGGTGATGTCTGTTCATTTTCAAGTTCCTTTTGTAATGCACCTTCTGCTGAATCAACAAGTTGCAACGCTTTAGCAACCTCTGATTGATCAACAAGATCTTGATATATAGCGATTTCTGCTGCAACACTCTGACTATCTTCAGCGCTGGTTTCGATTGTTGCAGGTTCCGGTACTTCATGTTTAATTTCAGATTTGGTCGTTGACTCTAATATTACAGGTTCTTGCTCGATTTCAGTAAGAATGCTTTCTTCAGTTTCTTGACTAGGTCTAGTAGTCTCAATAAGTTCTGTACTTTGGGACGTCATAGTACTAGAAATCTCCTCAGGTTTGGTCGTAGATAATTCCAACTTTTCTTCGGTAACGGATACTGAGGGAATGTGTGTCTCTGAAGTTGGCACTGTTATATCGGACGGAAGTTGAACTTCGGTGACAATGGATGCTAGAAGGTCTAGAGTTTCTATAGTTTCAGTTTGTGGTACAAGATATTCAGCTGTAGATGAATGCTGTTGAGCATCTTCACCCAGTTCCGTGACCGGAAGGTCTTCATAATCAAGGTTTATTTCATACGAACCAGGTTTAGTTTGAACTTCAGTTGATGCCAATTCCTGCACCATGTCTTCTTGAAAAGAGTCTTCCACTGATGACTTTTCATTTTCAAGTTCCTTTTGTAATGCGCCCTCTGCCGAATCTACAAGTTGCAACGTTTTAGCAACCTCTGATTGATCAACAAGATCTTGGTACATAGCGATTTCTGCTGCAACAATCTGTCTATCTTCAGCGCTGGCTTCGACTGTTGTAGGTTCCGATACTTCATCTTTAGTTTCAGATTTGGTCGTTGTCTCTATGATTACAGCTTCTTGTTCAATTTCAGTAAGAACGCATGTTGGCTGAACGAGATCTGCAGGAGCTTGGAAATCATCCTTCCTGGTTTCTTCAGCTTGCAGTAGTGGTTGTTCTAACTGTAACACTTGAGATAATTCCTGCTGTAAGTCAATCTCAATTGTTGGCTGCACTTGAAGACGAACTTCCGCGAGACTTTCTCTATCAGCATGAATATGTTCAGGAGTATCTATCAATTCAGCAGTAGCGGTTGTTTCAGTTACAGGGGATACTTCTGTAGCTGCCTCGGATTTAGTTGTAATGCCTTCATCAATACTCACTGAAGAAACCACTATATTGAGTTCATTTTCACTTCCTTCAATCACGGTTGGAGTGTCTTCAACTGCTTTGTCTCCAATGACTTCAGTCACATCTAGTACCGTCGGTTGTTGTGCGATATCTTGAGTTTCAGATTCCGTTGGCTTTTCGGGTATATCTAATAAAACTGCATCCTCAGCTATCTCTATATCCGGTAGATCCGAATCAACGCTTATTTCATCCGGAACGGCTACAGTTTGAATTTCTGTTGGTGTTTCAACAATAATTGCTTCAACACCGCCAATAGATGGCGTTTCGTCTAAAACTTCTGATGATGGAACTAGGCTTGTTGTTTCAGTGACAACATTGACCAAAGAAACTGTCAGTATCTGTTTGTCCGTTTCTTCGCTTGGTTGGTGATCGGGAGTAATTTCACTAGGCTGCTGAGAAAGCATGTCTTCTTCAGGAGCAACCTCGTCGACTCCTGGCTTTCCCTTCTTTTTTCGAATACGTTTCTTCTTTTTATGAGCACCTTCCTGTTCTTTTTCTTCAGGAGGACTGACAATATTATCAACTTCAATATTATCACTTGTCACTGAAATAGTTTCACCATCTTTTTCAGTAGGTTGTGGTTCTGATTCCAGTGGCTCAGATTTGGTAACAGCGGTCACTGGATCTTCAGGTAATGATATTTCTTTATCAATTGTTTCAATAGTCTCTGGTACAATCTCTTCTTCTACAGTTGGTTCAGATTTTGTTACAACTTCAGATTCGTCTGCTGCAGGGGCCTCAACGGGTTCCGAAAAAATAATTGCTCCTTCGCCTTCGGACTTCTCCGTTTTAGCTTCATCCTTTTTAGTCTTTCGCTTTCTACTAGGTCGCTGTTTCTTCGAGATAGAGGGTTTTTCATCTGCCTCCGGTTCAGTATCGAAATGAATGACAGGTGGAACTGGAATAGTGAAAGGTTCGTCCTCCAGTGCTTTGAGTATCGCAGCGGGTGATTTACCCTTCCTTTTCTTGCTACGTCGTCGTTTGCTTCGACTGGGTGACGTTCCACGATTCTCAGCATCAGTAGATTCATCCTGGGACAATTCTGGTGGAGCTAATGACTGTGCCGATAAAACAGTTTGTTGAGATGGTGCTTTCTGTGAAACAATTTCATCTTCCACAGGGGCTGGTTCAAATACAAGTGATACTCCAGATTTCTGTGACTCCCGCTCCTGTTCTTCGGCAAGGTTCATTGCGGCTATTTCGGCAAAGGTAGAAGTGAGTGTATTCACCGTGGAGGTAATACTAAGAGATGGACTCACAAGCTGTTGTTCGTTTATATCAGCAGTAGAGATTACAGGTTGTTCTGTCTCGGGAAGGTAGCCGACATCATCTTTAACCACTTCTGAGATCGGATCAATAGTCACTTTTGATAAAATTTCAACGTCGATAGAATCAGGTATTTCCATGGTTTCAGAACGCTCTGATTCCGAAATGGGAAGTGTAGAAATAACTGTTTCTGTAGTTTGAATCAAATTCTCCGTTGTTGCAGGGAAAGCTGGTTCTTCTACTTGCAGTAGTGGTTGTTCTAACTGCAAAACGTGAGCTAATTCCTGTTGTAAGTCAATCTCAATTACTGGCGACTCGTGAAGAGGAACTTCGGCAATACTTTCTCCTTCAGCATGAATCTGCTCAGGAGCGTCTGTCAATTCATCAATAGCGGTTGTATCAGTTACAGGGGATTCTTCTGTAGCTGGTTCGGATTTAGCTGTAACGCCCTCATAAATACTCACTGAAGAAACCACTATATTGAGTTCATTTTCACTTCCTTCAATCAACTTGAGCTTATCTTCATCCGCTTTGTCTTCAATGACTTCAGTCACATCTAGTACCGTCGGTTGTTGTGCGATATCTTGAGTTTCAGATTCGATTGGCTTTTCGGTTATATCTAATAAAACTGCTTCCTCAGCCGTCTCTATATCCAGTAGATCCGAATCAACGCTTATTTCATCTGGAACGGTTACAGTTTGAATTTCTGTTGGTGTTTCAACAATAATTCTTTCAACACCGGCAATAGATGGCGTTTCGTCTGGAACTTCTGATGATGAAACTAGGCTTGCTGTTTCAGTGACAACATTGTCCAAAGAAACTGTCAGTATCTGTTTGCCCGTTTCTTCACTTGGTTGGTCATCGGGAGTAATTTCACGTGGCTGCTGAGGTGCTCCGGGAGAAATAATGTCTTCTTCAGGAGCAACCTCGTCGACTCCTGGCTTTCCCTTCTTTTTCCTAATACGTTTCTTCTTTTTATGAGCACCTTCCTGTTCTTTTTCTTCAGGAGGACTGACATTATTATCAACTTCAATATTATCACTTGTCACTGAAATACTTTCACCTTCTTTTTCAGTAGGTTGTGGTTCCAGTGGCTCAGTTATGGTAACAGTGGTCACTGGTTCGTCAGGTACTGAAATTTCTTTATCAGTTGGTTCAATAGGTTCTGCTACAACCTCTCGTTCTACTGTTTGTTCAGTAAGAACTTGAGATCCGTCTGCTTCAGAGGACTCAACAGGTTCAATAATTTCTCCTTCGCCATCCGACTTCTCCGTTTTAGCTTCATCCTTTTTGGTCTTTCGCTTTCTACTTGGACGCTGTTTCTTCGAGACAGAGGGTTTTTCATCTGCCTCAGGTTCAGTATCGAAATGAATGACAGGTGGAACTGGAATAGTGAAAGGTTCGTCCTCCAGTGCTTTAAGTATCGCAGCGGGTGATTTACCCTTCCTTTTCTTGCTACGTCGTCGTTTCCTTCGACTTGGTGACGTTCCACGATTCTCAGCATCAGTAGATTCATCCTGGGACAATTCTGGTGGAGCTAATGACTGTGCCGATAAAACAGTTTGTTGAGATGGTGCTTCCTGTGAAACAATTTCTTCTTCCACAGGGACTGGTTCAAATACAAGATTAATTGAAGTTTTCTCCAGTTGGTATTCAGCAGCGGGAGAAATATCAATTGTAGGTGTTTGGTCAGCCTTTGTTTCAACTTCTGGTTCTAGATATGGGTCAATATCAGCTTCGACAGCAAATGCGGGTTCTTGAAGTGCTTCAACGGCCACAGATTCAACAGTCTCAACCGCCATTTCTGGTGAAAGTTGCGTAGCTTCATCTGGTTTGGTTTTGCGCTTTCTACTGGGACGCTGCTTCTTGGAGGCAATAGCTTTTTCCTGTGGCTCTGGGTCACTGTCATAATGAATTACAGGTGGCACAGGAATAGTGAACGGTTCATCTTCCAACGCTTTCAGGGCGTCGGCAGTCGATTTACTCTTCCGTTTCTTGCTTCGTCTACGTTTTCTTCTGCTAGGCGACGCTCCACGATTTTCAGTGTCAGTTGATTCATCTTGCGATAATTCTGGAGGAGCTAATGTTTGCACAGATGAGACAATCTGTTGAGATAGTGTTTCCTGTCTGACAACTTCCTCTTCTGCAGGAGCTGGTTCGAATACAAGAGAAACTGAAGACTGTGCGGTTGTAGGCGGCTGTCGTATTGCCTCCATTGCTAGTCTCTCCCGCTCTTTAGCTAGCTTTATTGCTGCAATTTCAGCGTACGTTGGTCTAAAGCTATGTTCTTGTTGCTGATAAAGAATCTCTGGCTCTTCTGGTTCCTTATATTCTTCTTGCTCAGGTTGTCTTTGGGATGCAAATGTTGACCAAACAGAAGATATAGGCTGAACAAAAGTCGATTCCGAAATTTGTTCTTGTTGCGATGGAATTGAAGGTTGTTGCGATTTTGGTTTCCTTCGCTTCTCCTTCTTCTTTAAACTAGAGGTTGCCTCAACTTCAATTGGCTGTGGTGACGGTACAACATCAGGAAGATTGAGAGCTTCAATTTGAGGCTCTTGTAATTCAACATATTCCTGAACAGCAGGTTCGAAATGAGCCTCTTGGAGGAGTGAATCCAAGATTTCGGGAACTGGAACTTCAGGTAGAATTTCCATAGTTTCGGTACTTCTGCTAGTTATAATACCACCCAATTGATCGGTTTCAGCCACATCCATACCTTCAGGTACGATTTCAGTAGTAGATGCAGTGTCCGTGGTAGTTGTCATATCAATGGTTTGAGTAACTAGCGGAATGTCAGTTGTTTCCAAAATTTCTTTGTCAAGTAAGACATCCGTGGCAGTTGTCTCAACTGCAAACGCTCCTGGCAGTTCTGGTGTGAGAATTTCAGTTTTAATACTCTCCAAAAGAACTTCCTCAATTGACAAAGATACATCTGTCGATTTTTCTTCAGACTGTTGTGGTGTCTGATCTAAAATCGTCGTATCTAGGGACGTAACTTCGACATCAGCAGGGATGGATATGCTTTTTATTTGTGAAACGTCAATCTCACCTGGAATTTCTGCAAGTAAAATTTGCTCCGTAGAAACGTTTTCAAGGAGAGCTTCCACATTGCTTGTTGTGTCAGAAGATGGAGTGAATTCATTGACTGGAAGATGATCAACAATGACTGATTGATCCAGTAAATCGTCTTGCACTATAGGGATAGCATCGATAGATTCCGCTAAAGTTTCTTCTAGTAAAGTTTTTGTAGCTTGCTTATTATCTGGAGATACTTCAACTTGCTGAAGTTCTTGTGGCTGAGGCAGGGATTCCGTAACTTCTAATGTTTCGACTACAATTTCCTTAGTTTTAATATTTTCGGTTGTTGGCTCAATTTCAGTTACTATGGTCTCTACATGCTGACATTCTTCAGTGACAACTGGCTGTGGTACAATTTCCGATGTTACAGTGGTTTCTGACAGTTGTTCAGGTTCATCAGGTACAAAATCAACCATTTGATCAATTTCCATAGTCAGTTGTAATTCTTCCAATGTTGGGGCTGGTTGATCTGAAAGTAGTTCAATATCTGTGACACCCACTGGTTCAGCTAAGGCTATTTCTGGTAAGTCTGGTGCAGATGCTTGTTCAGTAATAATTTCTTCTGTTTTGCCTGAATCGAGTAGCTCTGCTGCAGCTGGAATAACCAATTCGTCAGTGACGGTTGGTTCAGAGATTATTTCTTCCGTAGCAGCTGGTTCTACTCCTAGAGTATCTTGCGAAACTACGAGTTCAGCTGTTAATTGTTCAGTGACCTCTTGCTCCGTTAAAACTCGCTCAATACTTTCTGGAACAACTTGAAGTTCGTCAGATGTGGATCTTTCCGGAACAGTTTCTTCAGCAGTTATTGATTCAGCTTCACTTTGTTCAATAAACTTGGGCTCCGTAACCAATTGGTCATCTACAGTTTCTTGAGCTTTGCCTTGCTCGATATTTTCTTGTGCAGTTAAAATTTCATCAATTCTTTGTATTTCTACTGTTTTTTGATCAATGCAAGGTAGTAATGATTGACCAAGCTCAACGTCTTCAGTTAGTTCAGCTGTAACTTGATCATTAGCTGGCTCTGACTGTAGTAAAACTGGCACAGAATCAGTTGGTTCCATAGATAACTTTGGGATATGAGTTGATTCAGGGATGTTCTGGTCAGCTGAAATTGACTGATCAACTACTTCTTGATTAGGTGCAGGTTCAGGTAATGCGTGTTCAATATTGGCAGTAGCATCTACAAGCAATTTTTCAAGTGTTTGCTCAACCGAAATTTCATATTCTTTGGTAACTGGAGGTATAATTTCGACTTCCTTTGTGAGTTCGTCCAAATTATCTTCTGCTATAACCGCCTCCGGAAAAACATTTCGATCAATCCTTTCAGTTTCTTCGTCCGCAATTGTAATTACAGGCTCAACTGATACAGTTAATGGTTCAGCAACTGATGCAACCTCCAAACCTCGAATTACTTCAACTGTTTGTCGAATTTCTTCAGCTAAAGCTATTTCCGGATTCACTGATTCTTCTACAATTGGTTGAACTGGATCCTTGGATACCACTGGCACTTCGGGTAGGTCTTGTTTTGATGACTCAGACAAATCCATTGCTGGTGTCTCATCTCCAGCATGAATAGATGATGTTTCAATGGAAATTTCTTTTGGTTGGCTATCCTCTTGAATCAGTAGTGTTGCTAGAATGTCTTCAGCTGAAATTAAATTCTGCTGAGATGTGACTACAGCGAACGTATCCTGTTGCTCTTGAATGATGGCAGCTTCAATGGAAGTATCCATAAATAGCTGCTCGGTCTTTTGAACTACTCCGAACTCCTCTTCAGGTTTATTTAATTCCACAGTAACACTTTCTACTAGCTCCGTGGAGGTTGGTTGCTCAGAACTAACTAGAATATTTTCATCTGCAGGACGCTCTTCTTCACCTACTGCAATAATTTCTTCACAAGGAACTGGGACAGACTCTACCTGGAAAGTCTCTACTTCAGATTTTTCCGGTGCAAATTGCTCCATTAATAAAGCTTCCGCAGTCAAGGCCATTTGCTGCCCGGCAGCGGCTTCAGCATATTCTCTTTGCTCTTGGGAAACTGCAGCTTCAATCAGAAGTGAATCTTCCAGTTTTTCCTGGACCGGTTCAATATCAGCCTTTAATTGCTCTTCCAATTCTTCTACGTTTTCAGCTTGAAGAGAGTCTTCAACTGATGCCTTTTCATTTTCAAGTTCCTTTTGTAATGCACATTCTGCCGAATCTGCAATTTGCAAAGTTTTAGCAACCTCAGATTGATCAACAAGATCTTGATATATAGCGACTTCTGCTGCAACACTCTGACTATCTTGAGCGCTGGTCTCGATTGTTGCAGGTTCCGGTACTTCATCTTTAGTTTCAGATTTCGTCGTTGTCTCTATGATTACAGCTTCTTGTTCAATTTCAGTAAGAATGCATGTAGGTTGAACGAGATCTGCAGGAGCTTGTAAATCATCTTTTCTGATTTCTTCAGCTTGCAGTAGTGGTTGTTCTAACTGTAAAACTTGAGATAATTCCTGCTGTAAGTCAATCTCAATTGTTGGCTGCTCTAGAAGAGGAACTTCGACAATACTTTCTCCTTCAGCATGAATCTGCTCAGGAGCGTCTGTCAATTCATCAATAGCGGTTGTATCAGTTACAGGGGATTCTTCTGTAGCTGGTTCGGATTTAGCTGTAATGCCCTCATCAATACTCACTGAAGATACCACTATATTGAGTTCATTTTGACTTCCTTCAATCAACTTGAGCTTATCTTCATCCGCTTTGTCTTCAATGATTTCAGTCACATCTAGTACCGTCGGTTGTTGTGCGATATCTTGAGTTTCAGATTCGATTGGCTTTTCGGTTATATCTAATAAAACTGCTTCCTCAGCCGTCTCTATATCCAGTAGATCCGAATCAACGCTTATTTCATCTGGAACGGTTACAGTTTGAATTTCTGTTGGTGTTTCAACAATAATTCTTTCAACACCGGCAATAGATGGCGTTTCGTCTGGAACCTCTGATGATGGAAATATGCTTGTTGTTTCAGTGACAACATTGTCCAAAGAAACTGTTAGTATCTGTTTGTCCGTTTCTTCACTTGGTTGGTCATCCGGAGTGATTTCACTTGGATGCTTATGCTTGGGAGAAATAATGTCTTCTTCAGGAGCAACCTCGTCGACTCCTGGCTTTCCCTTCTTTTTCCTAATACGTTTCTTCTTTTTATGAGCACCTTCCTGTTCTTTTTCTTCAGGAGGACTGACAATATTATCAACTTCAATATTATCACTTGTCACTGAAATAGTTTCACCATCTTTTTCAGTAGGTTGTGGTTCTGATTCCAGTGGCTCAGTATTGGTAACAGCGGTCACGGGTTCTTCAGCAACTGAAATTTCTTTATCAGTTGTTTCAATAGGTTCTGCTACAACCTCTTGTTCTACATTTGGTTCAGTAACAACTTCAGATTTGACTGCTTCAGAGGCCTCAATAGGTTCAATAATTTCTCCTTCGCCATCCGACTTCTCCGTTTTAGCTTCATCCTTTTTGGTCTTTCGCTTTCTACTTGGACGCTGTTTCTTCGAGATAGAGGGTTTTTCATCTGCCTCTGGTTCAGTATCAAAATGAATGACAGGTGGAACTGGAATAGTGGAAGGTTCGTCCTCCAGTGCCTTGAGTATCGCAGCTGGTGATTTACCCTTCCTTTTCTTGCTACGTCGTCGTTTCCTTCGACTGGGTGACGTTCCACGATTCTCAGCATCAGTAGATTCATCCTGGGACAATTCTGGTGGAGCTAATGACTGTGCCGATAAAACAGTTTGTTGAGATGGTGCTTCCTGTGAAACAATTTCTTCTTCCACAGGGGATGGCTCAAATACAAGTGATATTGCAGATTTCTTTGCCTCCCGCTCCCGCTCTTCGGCAAGGTTCTTTGCGGCAATTTCGGCAAAGGTAGAAGTGAGTGTATTCACCGTGGAGGTAATACTAAGAGATGGACTCACAAGCTGTTGTTCCTTTATATCAGCAGTAGAGATTACAGGTTGTTCTGTCTCGGGAAGGTAATCGATACCATCTTTAACCACTTTAGGCATTTCCGTCGGTTCAGAACGCTCTGATTCCGAAATCGGAAGTGTAGAAATAACTGTTTCTGTAGTTTCAATCAAATTCTCCGTTGTTACAGGGAAAGCAGGTTCTTCTGCTTTAGGCTCGCTTAAGCTTTGTTCATCTTCCGTAGTAACTGTTATTTGTTGTTTAATTTCGGGAACAGCTTCCACTTCATGTGCTTCAGAGGCTACATTGTCTTGTACTTGTTCAACTACTGCGGTCTCAGAAATTTCGGTAGGTGCTATGGGTGTGGCAACCTGCTCAAAAGTTTCTGGGACGTTTTCTCCAACTTCAGTGGTAGTTATTTCTGTTTTGGTTTGTTCAGGAATAATAGCATCTGAAATACCATCCGAACTAGAGCTAGGAGTGAATGCTGAAATTATATAATCCTTTACTTCTTGAACTACGGATGTTTCATTGATGTTTCCGCTGGGTAGTTGTTCAGGAGGTGAGTCTTCAACAGATTCTGTCGTGGTAGTTGATTCAGATACCGTTGCCTCTAGAACTTCTGGCAATGGAACTTTTTCCGAAGGTTCCTGGACATCTGTAGCAACAGAGGTCAAAAGTTCCAGGGACTCCGAAGGCTCACTTGAGAGTACGTCGACTTCAGGTACAGATGAGTCTTCGTGAATCACTGTGGTTGACTCATCTATGGGAGATGAAAGAAGTTCCTCAAGTTTTTCATCAGCTTCAGCTTGAATTGGTATGGCACTTTCGGAAGTAATGTTGGACGGTACTTCTTGTAAGGCATCTTGACTATGCTTAATGTTCAGGTCGACGGTGCTTTTTAAATCTGAAGCGTCATCTTGGACTGAAGTGAGAGCTTGTCTCAGTTTTGATGTCAATTGCTCATTCCTTATGGTATCAAGAATGCTTTGCAGCTCTCCTAGTTGCAGATTTAGATCGTCAAGCCGCTTTTGGAGTACTTCCTGTTCAGCCTTCTTCTCCTCAGCAGGCATGGTTGAAGCCTCGATTATCTTTGTGGTTACTTTGATTTCGTAAATATATACCGTAATAATTTCAATAATCTCAATGATTTCTTCAATTATTTCAATTATTTCAGTGATAGTGGTCGTTGTCGTAATAGTTCGAGTACGAAGTTTTTGGACTTTTTGGTCAACAGCTTGTTTCAAACTGGTCAGCGTTTTCTCCGGTACTTTCTCTTCCGAGGCCTCAATGGATGCAATTTTGGAATTCAGTTTTGTGAGGAGACCGTCAAGCTTATTGTTGAGGTTTTCGACCTCAACAGGATCTTCTTTAATTTCTTCAACAGGACTAGCACTCTCAGTGAGTTCCGGACTGGTTATGTCACCAGGAATGTCCTCAGGTTTGTCAACAGTTAATTCCTGCTTATCTTCAGGAGCTGAAACTGATGAGATTTGTTCCTCTGATGTTGGCACTGGTATATCGGATGGAATTTCAGTGGCAACGGATGCTAAAATTTCCAAAGTTTCTGAAGGTTCGTTTTCCAGTCCAAAACTTACTGGTGCTACAGAGTCTTCCTGAATTAGTGTAGTTGTCTGATCCTTCACTTGCATATCGGGCGATTCTGTTATTTCTTGTTGTGAAGGTAATTTATCTACAGGCTCTTCACTTGTAACATCAGTTGGTGTGAGTGTTTCTGAAGTAGAAACAGTTGGAGCTTCTTCCGATGTCGTTATTACTAAATTATCTTGATTTTCTGAATCAGCTTTTAATGTATCCTGACTGTTCTCTATATTTAATATAATGGTTCTGCTCAAGTGTGTGGCACTATCCTGAGTGGACTTAAGGATATCCCTCAGTTTTTCGGCTAAAGGCTGGTCTTGGACGGTATCAAGAACACTCTGCAAATCATTGAGCTGGTTATTAAGATCGTCAAGTCTGTTTTGGAGACCTTGCTGTTCAATCTTCTTCTCTTCAGGTGTGATAGGCGAAGATTCAATAATCTTTGTTTTTACTTGTACTTCGTAGATGTACACAGTGATGATCTCAATTAGCTCAATTATTTCTTCAATGATTTCAATGATTTCCGTGATGGTTACAGTGAAGTTACGAGTAAGGAGCTTCTTAACCTTGTCGTCGATAGTATTTTTCAAACCGTCCAGAGTTTTATCAGGTACAATATCGTCTGAAATTTGTACGAAAGCTATTTCAAAATTGAGTTTTGAAAGCAAATCGTCAAGTTTTGTCTTTAGTTTTTCTACTTCGGCTTGGTCATCACTGACAGCTGGCTGAATCTTTTCGGATTCAGATGTAGTTGCTTCAGTTACATCTGACAATGGATGTTCATGTGTTGCTTCTAGAAGCAGTTGCTCTAGCATTTGTTCAGACAGGGTCGTTTCAGTCACGGGTTCGATTTCTGCAATTTCAGACGTCTCTGCTGGAACTTCAACCGCAATGTTAGATTCTGGAACTTCAGTTTTTTCGGTTTCATTTGAAGTGTCGTGTTGAATTATGACAGTTTCTAACTGCACTTCGGAGGAAGTCACATCCTCAGGCAAAGGCAAGATTTCCAAAGTATCAACTGATTCCGGTGAATCCGTAACTTCTTCAACGATTTCATCACCATCTGGGGTAATGATGGTCCTTCGTGTAGTAGTGATTTTTCTTGTTGTTTTCCGTATGGTTGTAATTGCCGTTTGAGTTCCACTTCCGTCTGGCACGGTTTCAGGTGCCATCGTTTCTTCTGTTACGGCGACTGCTATAGCTCCAGCAACGTCTGCTGGAATTACTTCAGATGATGAACCATCGGGAAGTACTTTACTATCAGGTGATTCAACTATTGCACCTTCCATGAATTGAGTTGGTTCGGACACGTCGAATTCTTCCACCACAGTTTCCCCATCTGGAGTAATGATGGTCCGTCGTGTCTTCGTAAGTTTAGTTGTAGTTACGCGAGTTCTTTTGGTCACAACTGCGATCCCTGAGTCAGTTATAGTAGTTTCTGGTTCAGACACGTGCTCAGTAATTATGGTCTCTGCTTTAGTAGGGGGAGGAACCAGTTCTAGCAGTTGGCTCTCAAGGCTTATGACGCCCTTATATTCTTCCTGGACACCTTGTGCGGGTTCAGTAGCCAATAAGGAATCGTCAGGTTTTTTAACTTCTGATTCTGAAAGATCTTCAGTCAAAACTATTACATCTGGACTCTCTGTAATTTCAGCTTCAATAACTTGTTCAGGATCTAAATCATCAACAATTTCTTCAATGGTCACGCCGTCAGGAGTTGTAATGATTCTGCGTCTCTTAGTAATTTTGGTAGTAGTGACTCGAGTAGTTTTCTTGGTGACAACCTTAATGCCAGACTCCGGTGTAGTAGTTTGCGGTTCAGATATTTCGTCTGTTTCCGTTGTTTCAGTTCTGGCAGTTGGTATAGTTTCTTGTAAAAGGATAGAAGCTAAATCTAAGTTTCCTTCTATTGAAAGGGGACTTTCAGTAGATTGCTCCACTGCAACCGTCTCCTGAGGACCCATGTCCGAGTCCTTTGGAGTGACTTCACTTGAGACACCGGATGGGACTACACTTTCTGGATACTCAATAGCTTCACCGACAATGATCAGATCTGGTTCCACTTCATCCAAGATTTCTTCAGTGGTAACACCGTCGGAAGTTGTTATGATTTTCCGTCTCTTAGTGGTTTTGGTAGTGGTAACACGAGTTGTTTTCTTGGTGACAACGGTTATTCCTGCGTCAGTGGTTGTAGTTAGCGGCTCAGACACATGCTCTGTTAGAGTGGTCTCAGTTTTAGCGGACAAGTCAACTGGTTCAGAAGTTTCGTATTCCTGTGATGGTTCAATATTTGTTACCAATGGTTCGGGTTCACTATCTAAAGTTGCAATTTGTTGTTCAATTATAGCTTCGAATGTTTCTGTTGGTTGCTCCGTATCAATTGGTTCAGTTTCTGATTTACCTTTCTTTTTCTTGCTAGAGCGTTTCTTCTTTTTACTGTCTTCCGGCTCACTTGTTTTGAGTTCCAATGCAACTTCGACTGGCGCTGACACTTTGTCTGATTCCGAAGTGTCAGCAACATTTTCAGATTGCTTGTCATGAGAAATTTGTGTAGGAGCTTCAAGAATATCCTCTTTAGAGGAATCATCAGGTTTTGTATCGTCGGGTGCGATTTCCCTGCGAAGATCTTCAGTCGTAGATGCTAAATCTGGGCTCTCCAAAATTTCACCTTCAATTATTTGTTCAGGTTCTAAATCATCAACAATTTCTTCAATGGTTACACCGTCAGGAGTTGTAATGATTCTGCGTCTCTTAGTAATTTTGGTAGTAGTGACTCGAGTAGTTTTCTTGGTGACAACCTTAATGCCAGACTCCGGTGTAGTAGTTTGCGGTTCAGATATTTCGTCTGTTTCCGTTGTTTCAGTTCTGGCAGTTGGTATAGTTTCTTGTAAAAGTATAGAAGCTAAATCTAAGTTTCCTTCTATTGAAAGGGGACTTTCAGTAGATTGCTCCACTGCAACCGTCTCCTGAGGACCCATGTCCGAGTCCTTTGGAGTGACTTCACTTGAGACACCGGATGGGACTACACTTTCTGGATACTCAATAGCTTCACCGACAATGATCTGATCTGGTTCCACTTCATCCAAGATTTCTTCAGTGGTAACACCGTCGGAAGTTGTAATGATTTTCCGTCTCTTAGTGGTTTTGGTAGTGGTAACACGAGTTGTTTTCTTGGTGACAACGGTTATTCCTGCGTCAGTGGTTGTTGTTAGCGGCTCAGATACATGCTCTGTTAGAGTGGTCTCAGTTTTAGCGGACAAGTCAACTGGTTCAGAAGTTTCGGATTCCTGTGATGGTTCAATATTTGTTGCCAACGGTTCAGGTTCACTGTCTAAAGTTACAATTTGTTGTTCAATTATAGCTTCGACAGTTTCTGTTGGTTGCTCCGTATCAATTGGTTCAGTTTCTGGTTTACCTTTCTTTTTCTTGCTAGAGCGTTTCTTCTTTTTACTGTCCTCTGGCTCACTTGCTTTGAGTTCCAATGCAACTTCGACTGGCGCTGACACTTTGTCTGATTCCGAAGTGTCAGCAACATTTTCAGATTGCTTGTCATGAGGAATTTGTGTAGGAGCTTCAAGAATATCCTCTTTAGAGGAATCATCAGGTTTTGTATCGTCGGGTGCGATTTCACTGCGAAGATCTTCAGTCATTGATACTAAATCTGGACTCTCTAAAATTTCACCTTCAATTATTTGTTCAGGTTCTAAATCATCTACAATTTCTTCAATTGTAACACCGTCAGGGGTGGTAATAATTCTTCGTCTCTTAGTGATTTTGGTTGTGGTTACTCTGGTAATTTTCTTGGTTACAACCGTAATTCCTGCGTCAGAGGTTGTTGTTTCTGGCTCAGAGACATGTTCTGTTAAAAAGGTCTCAGTTTTAGTGGGTAAATCAGCTGATTCAGAAAATACTACTTCCTGTACTGGTTCAATTTTTTCCGCTGACGGTTCTTGCTCAGTTATAATTTCATGTTCTGTGGTGGTCTCAATAGATTCTGCTGGAGCCGCTGTACCCTCTTGAACACTATCAGTTTCTGGTTTACCTTTCTTTTTCTTGCTTGAGCGTTTCTTCTTCTTACTATCTTCCGGCTCGCTTGCCTTGTGTTCCAATGTAACTTCGACTGGGGCTGACACTACATCTGATTCCAAAATTTCCCTATTTTCAGGTTTATTTTCATCAGGAATCGGTGCAGTTAACTCATGCACGGCCTGTTCATAATCAGGTGAAGTAGTAGGCTTATCTTTCTTTTTCTTATGCGATCTTTTCTTCTTTGCGCTTGGTTCTTCTGGGACTTCTTGTAGTGCTGTAACAGTAATTTTTTCAATATTTAGGCTTGTATCTATGACTGGTGCATCGTCAGAGGGAGCATTTATGTCTTCCTTTGGTAAGGATTCTTCTGCAATTTCCGGAGGAGCAGTCTCAACTGTGAGCGTCTCGAAACCCCGGGCTTCAACTTGTGCCAACTCATCAGTGGTGACTGGGATACTATTGTCGGGATCCACAGAAACTGATGTCGGTCCAGTTTCTGTAGTCACCTCAGTGGGTAAGTTGAATTCAGTATCTTTGGTTACAATTGATGAAATTTCAGGAGTTCCTGGCATTACTTCAGCTTCAGAAAGTGGTTCCACTTCCAACACAGTACTGGATGTTTCTGTTGCAACTTGGGTGGTTACCGTTACTTCAGTAGGTAGTACTCCATCCTCTTGAATTACACCAACTTCTGGAACTTCAGGTGTCACCTCTATTTCTTGAATTATCCGGATGGTTTCAGTTTCAGCCATTCCAGGTTGAAGTGTCTCAAGTGGTTGAGTTTCAGGTGTCATTTCCAGGACCGTCACAACTGAATCAAGAGAAGAATCAGGAATTTCTTCTGGAATAACTTTCTCTGAACTAAGGGATGACGTGACCACGACATTTTCAGCTATTTCTGGTGGATTAACAACTTCCTCAACAGTTTCAACACCATCTGATGTAATAATGGTCCTTCGTGTAGTTGTTGTTTTTGTCGTTGTTTTTCGAATAGTGGTAATTGCAGTTTGAGTTCCACTAGTTTCGGAAATTGTTTCAGGTGTTGTTGATTCCGTTACAGTTACTGAGGTAGTTTGCACTTCCGGTTCACAAACTTGAGAAATCTCCGCAGGTAAAATGACTTTTTCTGTACCTTCAGGAATATCAGCTGAGGTCGTTGGAGTAAATTCACTAGATAACAACTCGGATGATAGTATAGTTTCTGGATACTCAATAGCTTCCCCTACAATGACTTGATCAGGTTCCACATCATCGACAATTTCCACAACTGTTTCACCATCCTGAGTTGTAATAACTCTTCGTCTCTTTGTAATTTTGGTGGTGGTAACTCGAGTAGTTTTCTTGGTCACAACAGCTATTCCTGAGTCAGAGATTGTTGTTTCTGGTTCAGACACAAGCTCTGCCACAGTAGTTTCAGTAGTGATGGAAGGTGAAGTATGTAGTATAGATTCTTCTGGACCTAATTGGAGTTTAGATGACTCCAGAATTTGACTAATTTCTGGAATTATTTCTTGTGTCAAGGGCTCTTCTGCTGCAGTGACTGATGTAGTAAAAGCTTCTAGTTCATTGTCTACAGGAGGTGAAATCTCAGTAGGTGGCACTACTTCCTCGGTGTCTTGAGGAATTAGAATTGAGTCCGTTGGAGTGATATCACTTGATACCTCGGGTGTGACTAGACTTTCTGGGCTCTCTGTAATTTCAGTTGCAATGACTTGATCAGGTTCTAAATCATCAACAATTTCTTCAATGGTCACGCCGTCAGGAGTTGTAATGATTCTGCGTCTCTTAGTAATTTTGGTAGTAGTGACTCGAGTAGTTTTCTTTGTGACAACCTTAATGCCAGAGTCAGATGGTGTAGTTTGTGGTTCAGATATTTCTTCTGTTTCCGTTGTTTCAGTTCTGGCAGTTGGTATAGTTTCCTGCAAAGCGATGGAAGCTAATTCCAACTTTTCTTCTGTAGGAAGTGGAATTTCAGGTGTTTGCTTCAGCGCTTCCGTCTTGTGAGGATCCACATCAGAGTCCATTGGAGTGTCACTTGGGACGCTGGACGGGACTGGACTTTCTTGATATTCAGTAGCTTCACCTACAATGACCTGATCTGGTTCCACTTCATCCAAGACTTCTTCAGTGGTAACACCGTCGGAAGTTGTAATGATTTTCCGTCTCTTAGTGGTTTTGGTAGTGGTAACACGAGTTGTTTTCTTGGTCAAAACTGTAATGCCTGAGTCAGAGACTGTTGTTTCTGGCTCAGACACATGCTCTGCTACTGTAGTTTCTGTTCTTGTAGATGGTATAAATTCTTGTAATAGAGTCCCTTCAAGTAAATCTCCTGTAGACGTTTCTACAACTGATTCGGTTTCTTCCGGTAAAGCAGTGGTGCTTGGTGGTTCCAATGGTTGCACTTGTGATTGAGGTTGGATATCAGATTCAACCTTTGCTTTCTTTTTCTTACTGGAGCGTTTTGGCTTTTTAGCAGCTACTGTCTCTTCAAGTTGCAACTGCTCAGTAACTGACTGTTGCACTTCCTCAACTTGCTTTGGCCTTTCACAAGTTTCTGGTGAACGAGTTGAATCCAGTTTTATAATTTCATGGTCTTCAGTTATGGCTGGAACATTAGCATCTGTTATTATATGTACTTCCTCCAATCCAGTTATTACACTTGGTTGGTGTTCCGTCTGCACATGCTGAATTGATTCAACTTCTTGCGGAATTCCTTCTTGTGTCTGATCTTTCTCAACTTGAGATTTTTCTACAACATCTTGGTTATCATCAGTATTTAATGGTTGCAATTGCGATGTCTGAGAATGTTCTGTTATGGTATTATCATTTTCTGTGACAACTTCTAATGCTGGCAAGGATTCCAAAACTTCAGTGCTAGCATCCAAATCTCTTTGAGGAATGACCTTGATTTCACTTGGAATTATTTCAAGTTCAGTTGCCATTCTATCTGTTTGAAGGATTTCAGTTGGAAGTGCAACATCAGGGATGTTTGTCATTGCAACTTCCACAGTGTCAGGTACTTGTTCTAGGGATTGCAGAGGTGAAGATTCCACAGTTACCGTGAAATCGGTGACAGAATGTTCGGCCTCATGCGTTGATAATGTTTGGTTAGTGTCAGGTCCCGTCTGACTTTCACCACTTGGTTCCTGATATTGCAGCCGGTCGTCAAATTTGCCTTTCTTCTTTTTTTGTTTCTTTGACTTGGGCGGTGAGATTGTAGTATCAACCTTTGTTTCCTCAGTTGATACAATTTCTGATGGTAGATCTACAGCTGCTTCTTGGGTAGGAGCTACTGCAGATATCTCAATAGGAATGTCTTCTGTGACGTCAGATTTTAATTGTGTAACTTCCTCTATTGGGACATGTTCAGCTCCTATAGTGTCAATATTACCCACTGCTGCTTGTGTTTCAACTATTACTGTATCTGCAGGGGCGCTTGTCTTTGCTTGCTTTTTCTTGCTTTTCTTACTTGCTCTTTTTGTTGAGGGCAAGCCTTTGATATCACTTTCAAGAAGTTCTGGAGCCTCCACTGTTGTCTCAATTGTTGGTACTACTGCGCTCTCCACAGTTGTTGAGCTCTGATCTTGTGGTGCAGGAGCATTAGCAGTGTCACCTGGGGCAACCAGAACTTCCTCCGGTTTGGATGGTGCAATTGCATCTTTAATAACTTCCAAAGCAGAACTTACCACAGATTTAATTTCATGAACAATATTTGATTTACTGGTAAGCTCTTCAAATTCCACGTCGTCTCCACTAATAGACTCAGTCTGCAAGGCTTGTGGCACCTCAGGAGACTCCTGTTGACTTTGAGTTTCCAAAATTGACAAGATAGATTTTTCCGGAGTTTCTGAAGGCGACAGTATATGCTCTACGAAAATTTCAGTAGCCAAGGGTTCCGTATTTTGTTGAATCACAAATGTTTCAGTTCTGGTTTCCTTCGGCTCTAAAACTAGGTCAGTAAAATCAGTTGTTTCAACTGAGACATGCTCTTCTAAAGGCACAACTTCATTTTCTAAAATTTCAAAACTAGTGGATGTCACCACATCTGTGAATGGAGATTCCAGTGGAGTGTCCTCAAGTTGGGAGGAACCTTGAATGATTTCAAAATCCGATGGTACTTCTTCTTGTGCTGTACTCACCGTTTCGCTAACGATGACTTGTGTCTTTTTCACTAGTTTCCTAACAGTAGTTCTAGTAGTCTTTACAATAGTCTTATTCTCCAATACTTGCGTGCTTTTCTCTTCTGGACTTAAGCTCTGTTCTACTTGCACCGTTGATATCACAGTTGGTTCGGCCGTTTCTACTACAACTAAGTCTTGTGAGTCTGATACTGGAACGGTCGTATCTACTGAAGCTTGCGATAATTCTGTACTAAAGTCAGCATAGTCTGCCTGGAGTACAGGAGAGTCATTTAAGTCATCAACTATTTCAAAATCTTCGTCATTAATTGGAGACATTGATGACGGTTGAGCTCCTTCCAAAAGAGTATCAGTGGGTTTGCTACAAATTTCTTGGTGAGTGGATACACTCATGATTTCAGGAGGTAATTCCTCACCGATGATGTTAACATCCATTGGCACAGCTGACTGAGATTCCAAGGACGAAGTAAGAGCTGAAGTTACAGATGGATTTTCCGGTTCTATTTTTATTGCATTTTCTATTTCTGGATTTGATTCTTGCTCCGCTACATCTAATTGCGATTGTGAATTATCTTGGGAGGCCTCTAGCCTTTTCAAATTCCTTCTTCTAGGCTTTCTAGCTTTAACTGGTTTTTGTGGTTCTACTTGTGATGAAGTAGGCTCCGGAGTTTCTTTCTCATCGCTGCCTGAAACACCGGTTGTTGTTCTGAGTTCAGTAGATGCTTTATCTAGATAAGGTGCTGGAGATTTTGAGCGGGATAGTATCACCTCAACTTCTTTCAGAGCAACCTCAACTTCATCAATGTCACTCTTGACAGGCTTTTTAGGTTTCCTTTTCCTGGATTTTTTCTTAATTACATCATCTGATTCTGTACTAATACCAATGTCTATTTCCGTTTTGGCACTACTTTCCTCCTGCTCTGGTGAGATCCCAAGCTCAACAGAAGGTGATGGGAGTAACGGCGCAACAGGTTGTGGTGCATTGCTTAGAGGCGACGCATATGCAACTGCTGGAGGAATGACTGATGACTTATCTGTTTGTCTTTCCTGTGCCAATGTTTTCTGAGCATTTTGCTTCTTACCTTTCTTGTCGTTTCCGCTCATAGGGGTCTTTTTATCGTTACTTTTCTTAAGTGGTGGTTCAGATAACACTTCCACGACGCTTGTTTGCACTTTCACTTCGGGGATAGTAAATGGTTCGTACTCCGCTTGAGGAGCCTCTTCCGGGTATTTGGATCGAGATTTGCTTCGGCTTTTGCCTCTACCTCTATTCCGTCGTTTACTTCCTAATTTTGCTGCGTCTTCTGTTGCTAAAACTAAACCAGGTATTGTCGGATGAATGAATACTGACTTTGGTGGTGAAACTCGAGATTTCTCTTCCACTGTCGTTTCAAGTTGTATGGTCGGAATACTTTCAGCTGGTTGAACTTGTCGTTGAGCCTGGCTACGTGGTTCAAGCTTCCTTGTAGTTGTGGTGGTGAAAATCCATGTCGAATTTTCGCTCGTGTCGTAAGGTTGAGTAGAAGTAGAAGAAGATGGATGAGAAATTCCTGGACTCTCCGTCCGTCTAGGCTCCCAAGTAACTCTTTGACTAGAGGATGGTCGTTGTTGTTGATAGGATTTTTGATGAGAACCATCTCGAGAGTATGAGGAACCTCTGGACCTAGAGCCGGAACGGGAAGAGTCTGCAGGAGTGTTAGAACCTCGAAAATTCTTAGTTCTATATCGCCCGCGATAGTCAGAAGGATTTTTAGAAGGTTTTGTAAATATTTTCTGTGATGGCCGAGTTTCATATTCCGGTGTTGACAGTTTAAGAGGGATATTTTCCATTGATCGGGATTGTTCTGACAGGGGTAGATTTCCTTTCTTACCAAAAAATACTTCCGCATAGGATGGACCTCCGGATTTAAAGTATTCCATTTTAGCTAGATTTGATTCCGAAGCCGCATTCTGAGTAGTAAGGTTAGTTGGTTCCAGAGCCGGATTATGTCTTTGGAAGCTCACCCTCTCCATATGAACTGTGTACGGGACTGCGGAGAGCGGTCGGGGTGGTAGTCCAGGAGGGATATTATCGTATGAGAATGAGTGTTGTTCCGGTTCGTGTGCCATTTCATGATGATGATGATGATGATGATGAACGGGGGGTGATGGGGAGGACTGAACCATTTCATGATGCTGATGGTGAATGGGGGGTGAGGAGGAGGGAGTGAGTAAAACTGGTATTTCCGTATCGACTTGTTCCGGTTCTGATGAGTACATATTCGCATTGCTTTGCATAACTAAAGGAGAAATTTCAGTCTCGGTTTGATTTTCCATTTCCATATTGTTGCTATCATAGTGTTCCATTGGGATTTGGGATTGCGCTTCAATTAAATAAGTCTGAGTGTAGGTTTCCATTAGGTGGGGTGGGGGAGGGCTTTCTCCGTATTCCTGTAGGATAACTGGTTGCTCGTAGGTTTCAAGCGAGGTCAAATGTTCCGATTGAGAAAGGTCAGTGGGATGGGAAGGGTTAGTTTCCATGTGGTAGTGGACTTGGTCAGGTGAGTAGTATTCTTGCGGGAGTTGCTGGTATGAATGTTCCGTGGGGTGAAGGTAGGATTGGGATTCGAGTGATTCTGAAAGACGATGAGTGTCTTCTAAATGACAAGTTTCATAATCAAGGGATTCGATGTGACGAGAAGGTTCAGATGCGTAGAACTGTGGGGGACAAGGACTAGAACGTCCAAATGCAATATCAGCATATGAGGATTTCTGTAGAGCTGTTGAATCACTATCGGGGTCAGTAGTAGTGGTAGGTGTGTCTTCAAAGGTTGAAGTACTCGCTGTTGCTGCTGCGGTAGTTTTATATTTCTGATCCATAATTAACTGTTCGTAAGGATCAAGTTTTCGTATTTCAGATTCGAGTTGAACTAATTTCTGCTTTTTATACGATGAACGTGGGTGGCGTGCCTAATGTTAGAAATTTTATTGCTTTTCAAACACACCGTAAATATTTATGAAAATTCCCTCTCTTCGTGTATGATTTTGGGAGGGGCAGTAGTGAATGCAAATGTGTATGTATAAGTATATATCACTTCAGAAATGATATTGGAAATGCGAACTATTGTTGAAAACCTGTGAAATAATTATGGATGGTGGTTCTCAAATTACTATTCGAGATGAGTGTCGAATTTGCGAATAATTATTATAATAATTACCACCAACAAAATATGTAACTCGTCAATGTCTCATTGGATCAAAGTCAGGGTAGTCAAAATTTCTGTAAATTAGCACAAGATAATGTAGTAACGTCACTGTGTCAAATTTTTTGTGCATTCTTTCCTTTTATTGAACCGTATTTTTTCTGTTGAGTTCTTATTACGAACAGTTGTAGTGTGTTAACGTTATCGGAATACAATAATTATTACTTCAACTATTACTATTGAGATTGTTAAATTTCTTTGAAAATTTTGGAACAACTTTGAATTTCTTTTTCAATGTATATAGTTGGTATAATAGTAAGTACAGTAATAATACAGTCTCGGTCACACGAATTAGAATTTAGAAAAAATAGTATTCGCGTTTCACAGTGTCTGGTAGTAAACTGAACGTTTCTCTCGTCTGCGTTCTTTGAATTTACAGCAGGATCAAGCATTATACTGCATGGGCGTTTTAAAAAATAATTTTTGGCAAGGGTTCATTTTCTAACATTTGGTTCATCTGTGTGATGTGTAATAGTAAGCACGTAGGATCCCGGGAGTTTAAAAGCGACATACACTGGCTGAAAGTACTAAAGACAGAAAGAGAGAGAGAGAGAGAGACAGACAGAGAGAGGAGAGAGAGAGTGAGTGCGACGTAGAGAGAGAGAGAGAGAGAGTTAGAAAGAAAAAATAAATACATTTTTTCGGTCCCGAGGTATGAATGGAATGGTTTTAAATGAGTGTCGTATGTAGCAGTTGTAGTGGTAGTATGGTACAAACGTTCCGGGAATCTCTCTCGTCTACATATGCAAGGGCTCTGCGCTGGGTGTACCCAATAGCATTAGCAGTTTGATACGTTCATTTCTTGCTGTTATCTTGGACTGAATCACTTTAAGCTTTTCTTTCCAAGCCTGTCCTCGAACAAAACATCGTAAAAACCCCCCCAAGAAAGAACCAAAAAGCCAAAATTAGAAGCCATTTTTTTCTCCTTCTTGAAACTATGTACACAGAACCACTCCGTGTACAAGTTCCAATAAGTACTAATAAAGCGGAACAGACATTATACAGCTATTGATACTACATAGTCTAATTTTAAACTACAAATATACATACATACTGTGGTTGTACTGTGATACATATACATAATTACATATAGTGATAAATTTAGCAAGCAAGACTTCTATACCTACCGTACTTTTTAGCAAGCAAAATAAACCTATGTAGGAGCCTTCAAACCAAATAAGAGAGTACCGTAATAGTGTGTAGTGTGTCGGGAAAATAAATGAAGATTCTTTGAGCATATATACATTTACACCGAAAGCAAAAGGATAGCGGTGGATAATAGTGAGACTCTAAAAAAAAGCATCCCCAAGAAGAGCTCATTAAGAGTCATTTGACTTTTGTCAACAACTGCTTGTAATAATTTCCGACCCAAAAATCTAATTTCCAAGCTCACATGTTTCTTTTTCACTATAGACAATTTAACGTACACTGAACGTGGAGACTCACAAAGTGCATTTTTGACAGCGGACAAAAAAAAAGTACAGTGTATAAATAATAATATCTCACAACGTAAAATCTACTGCATAACAATAAATACTCAATTGAAATGGCTTACTCATCTCCTCGATTACAGAGCTGCACAATTTATGGGCACTTTCAAATGCTCACACACCAGGATTACAAAATAGCTGGTTGCAACCTCTACATGGCAAGCCATTTATATATGTATACTGTATATGCGGTTTCTAATGGCAAGTAAATTATAGGTATCCCAATTTATACCCTGTACTTTGGAATTTTTTTTTTTGCATTAATTTTGTGTTGTACTTGTATTGACTGGACAAAACGAGGTAGGGGTTTAAAAATATTGGGAATTTTTAGCACTATATTTACTATTATGCAAGGCTCCGATATCCCAATCCAAAATTACATCAATTCAATTATTAACAAGTCAAGTCCAATCCGTTACCTTTTGTGTTGTGTAAATTTTTAGACAGTATCAAAGTCACACTTTCTATGTTTTTTTAAGGCAAAGACGTCTATTTCATAAACCCATGGAATGAGAAGTCTCTCCTACATTTCACTTCACAGTAGTAGTACATATAGCATGAAAAACTCACTATGAAATCACACGGGGTAGATTATACTATATTTAGTCATATGACTAATATGCTATGTAATTTCCCTACACTATTGTAAAAATGGATAGAATCTTGCGAACACATTAAACTAAAAGGGGAAAAAATATAGAATCTTTGCTTACCGTCTGCTCCATGGCTGCTCTCTCACGATCTTGAGTCAAATAAGAAGGGCTACAAACATGTCGTAATTTTTGCTCGGCTGAACCAAGTTGTGAACGGAGAACTTGTACTTCCTATAGGCCAGTAAGTGAAGTTAGTGAGAGAGAGAGAGAGAGAGAACAAAAAAATGTTTACTTAATTTTTATTATTGACATATACATACATAGTACACCAACAGTGTTCTTCTTATAGCACCATGCACAGCACACACGCGAGAGAGTTAAACTTGCAAATGTAAACTCATTGAGGTAGTACAGGGTAAACATGCATTGCGTCATTTCTCCATCCCATGAGTAAAATGCATTATGTATGGGACTGGATCCTCATATAGTAAATTCCAAGTGCAGTGTGCAAATTGTTTTCTCTTGTGAAATGTAAATCTCTTTTTCTCCTACATTTATCCTTTTATAATCCTTGTGGAGACTCAAAAACGGGAAATACATACACTTCCAAAGTCTCAAAACATACCAAGTTCAGAAGAATGAAAGAGAACTTTATCTGGTTTTATCCCTGTCGCCAACCCCTTCACACAGCATTTGTAAAAGTCACTGGGGGAACAAGTACATTACAGACTGTAGCTACACTTAGAATGTGAAGTATTTTTTGCAATATCGCTCCCTACAGTGTGTGCATAATTATGACAATCTTAACATGTAGTTTACGTATCTACTCACTCTATTATTCAGTAAAAGGCTACTATGAGATTTACCTCTTGAAGTTTATCTATCTGCGCCACAGCGGCTTCTAATGCACTGCACTGATCTTTAATTTCCGTTCCAATTGAGTCCAGCTGTCTTTGTAGTTGTGCTTCCTCCTCGGCTATATTTGGATCGCCGCCAATGCCAGACTTGAAATGCACCTAAGAAATATATATCATTTGGATTAAATTCAGATTCAATTTTGATCACAGGACGACACGATAAGTACAAAACCCTTTTAAAAAATACAAGGCACGTCACTGCATGTCGCCGTAAAATTCTCATAAATGCAGACACACATTATATCAGCACAAGCGATAATAAAAAAAGTCCACCCACTGTCTACACGTATACATAAATTATAGGAGATATGTGTGTATGTGTGTGTGTGCAATAATACGTAAGTGTATAACTGTAACACTTGTAAATTATCAGCTCAGCATTTATCCAAGAGTCATCTCGACAAAGCAGAATGTTATTGAATTCATATCACATGTCGTCACATATTTACACTCATAGATAGATACATTCATGAAAATGATTCATAATGGATGATTCCAACTCACCTGCAACTTCTCTTCAGATAATCCAATCTTTGTTTTCTGGACGATGACATCCGCCAGTAATTTCTCTTTAGCAGCTAATTGATCACGCAGTGGTTTCTTCTTCCCATACTGCTGATCCAGTGACTGTTTAGTTTTTTCTAGCCAGATTTTGGCTTCATAGAATTTCTTCTCACATTGCTCCCATTCTTCAGTCATTTCTTGAAGCAGTGCGTGCTGTTTATTATTACATACGAAAGGGAAACAGAACAATCAGGGGAATTAGACAAGTGTTGTTGTACCCGTGGGCAGGGAGTCATCATATGGACATATGCAAGCATTAAATCCTGTCTGGATTTTCCTTGTTATATTCTAAATGGCTCAGAGAGCCGTGTGGTATGTGATTTATAGCTTGTTGTCGTACTTTGTTACTGTCGTTGCTAATATTTTCGGATAATGGTCCTTTTGTATGAAAAAACCACGCTTTAGTTATTTTCAGGATTTTCAGGACGCAAGTCAAGAAATACAAACAATTACACGCCTTATTTTCTTTTATGATTGTTTATCCTTCTGGCTTTTCCCTAATGTATCTTCTTGTTTCAAGTTGCATATCGCAAAAACTAATACAGCTATCCCAACTGGGTGCAGATTACTGCAGATTGTATATTTTCTTCTTTGTACATCTCATACACATAGTAAGGGAGTCAATATATTACAAGCTGGGAACGTTTCGCTTGTTCTTTTTTTAACCAAATGCATGAATAAATTCTCCGTACGAACTCACAATGCGAAGCCCATAAAAACCTAGGCAAATAGATAATAAAAGGAAAATGATTACCCTTTCCAACAGCTCTGTTTCAACGGCGACCTTCATCTGCTCTGCTTCATCTAATTTGCTATGGAGTGGACCCACATTTGAGATCTCAGCAATTCGATCTAGTTCACGACCCATTTCACTCAGTTGTTTACCAACGTGTTTCAGGCTTTTCACTGCCATCTATGAATTCCAATAATTTTTGTTTAATTTCTCTAGCAGTAAGTAATGATAATTATTAATGCGCTCATGAATTAGATCGTTTTTGCGAAAAGCTTTTAAAAAAAATTGTTTTTTTGCCAGTAGCAGATACTTTGGCTCCAATCCTGAATGGGTTTTGTCAACTCAGACTTACAGTGTAGTTGTTGAGTTTGAGTCGGGACTCGGGCAAACTGGCCAATTGTAATGGTTCCTGTAAAAATATCTTTTTCTCATTGCCCCAAGCCATGACTTGTGCGTAGAGTTGGAGGAATTTTTGCCAGGAGTCTAGGGATTCTCCAATCTACAAATTCAAAATTTTTTCCGACTTTTTTAATGTCTTTCGTATGGTAATTCTAATTTATATAAAAAAAAGCTACTTCCTTTACGCCGCATAACTGAATATACTAATACAGGAACGAGTTAAAAAATGTTGTAGGGGGAAAAAACTAGTTACGAGTATGTAGCTACTTATTATTTTTACTAAACTCTGGTTGAGTATAGCTCAGTCGGTATTTAGTCTATATTATGCATGCAGGAATTTTATTAGCCTCGACTGTACATAAAATGTTAATTAGTTCACACCCAATTTAAATAAATAACATGTCTTAAATAATCCTCACCTTATAATTTCTTTCTTCAATTATTTTCCTAATGTCATTAATCTGTTGTTGAAGATTGTCAATCTCATTTCGTACATCTTGTTTTTCTGGGTCATCTGGTGTAGTGTCCATGATTGCCTTACCTAGCTTCTCAAGTGTTTCCATTTGATCTTGGATTTTAGGTAGCTCCATCATCATCGTCTGCGAATATTATTATTTAAACATAACTTACTGTAATTGAGATTTTAACATTGATCGCGACATAATACTCCTAAGCTTAGTTTGTCATCATAAGAGTGAACACAGGCCACGAGGGCACTTGTAACAGACACTTGTGTGGAGTTAATTATAAGGTCGTCGGAAATAATGGATATGTGCAACCGTGGTTTAAAAAGCCATTTTCAATGTATACATTGAGAATTCCGGGTGAGCTGATGTCATTCGAATGAGAATTAGTAATAAAACTTGTAGTCAAGCTACTTCATATGCTCTCGACTGAAGAGCCACCGTATGTATGTATGTAAATACGGTAGATAGCAAGTTGGGAAAAAACCTTCATTAAAAATTCCTGTTCGGTGAAGGTGCTATGTATTCCTTCGTAAAGATATGTGGCGCATGTACAAAATATGTATGGGCATATATGGGTACACATTTTAAACTTGTTTGTGTACCTACATGAGTCTCAAAATTACCTGATCACTTGGAAGTTGTGCAACTTGCACATTCAAGTGCCATAAATAAAACCTGAATGATTGTAGTATATGCACGTACCTGAATATTCTGCTTAAGTGCACTTGGCTCCATGTTTTCATTGTCGATTAAATTTTTCTCCGTCGTTTGAATCCAATTTTTAATTTCTTGAACATTCTTCTTAAAATCACTCCTCACAGACTTTAATCTCTTGAATTCCTTCATTTTGTCATTTAAACTTGACGACAACTCCTCAAGTTGGATTTCCAATCCGGAAATCTGTGGTTTTTAAAATTATTAAATTAAAAAGCACACAACCCAATTGGAAATTTACACAGCGGCATACAATGAAATTATTAATTGAGCCGACCAGAAAAACGTTTCCGTTTGAAAAACGCTCTCTGATTGAGGAAGCAAAAAAAAACAATAAAGAATTTGGGTATGTGTAGATACATACAGACGTATGTGCGATACAAGACAATGCCAGAAAACCTAATTGTGATTCAAAGCTCTTACATGTTCAGTTACACTCGTAGGTAAAATTTGCTTCAAGGTTGTGAATCTATCCTTCAGTCCTGTATTAAATTCTTGTATAGATTTCTTCGCATCTTGAATTTGGTCATCAACACCCTGTTTGTAGGAGAATATTAGAGATAAAAAAATTAAATGTTTTCCAATGCCAGCCATACAGACACATACATGATCCCAGTTTCTTGTATGGTGACCTTGAAGCCATTTTATTCTAAGAGGATGAACTAATATGTTCGAGAGGAGAGATATTTTCTTGTGTGAAAACTGTCATTTGAAAAAAAGTTATACCTTCATTTGTCTGCTCACATCAACTTGATTAGGTTCATAAGGGCAGATGCGATTTAAGTTCGACTTGATTTCATTGAGTATTTTCTGATAATCTTCAATTTTCCCATCAATTTCCGTCAAGTAAGTGTCTTGACCATTGAGCCATTTCAACTTTTCGATAATCAAATCCACGATTCTGTCCAACAAAATAGGATTGGTAAGTACAAGTCAGTGCCAGAGCACAGTTCATTAGTTTTCATTACCCCAGTCATTCAGAAGTAATACTGTGAGAATGCAGCACATTGGATTACATCCCAGTTTACTTCTTCATATGCTGCTTATGATTATTATTATTACAATGTGTGCCAGAAATTATCACCTTAATAAATTTTTATGATTTCATTCTATTCTCACACAGCCTCAACGATTAAATAACATTTCCTCCTTTGTGTTTCACATTAGCTTATGAATTCCCAATTAGAACGGGAAAATAGGCTTCCGAAACTGTAGAAGCTAATTATAGAAAATTAGTTAAATGCGCATAACATTGATTTTGACTTTGTGGGAAATCGTCCCAAGTGCTTTACTCAGAGATCGTACATCAAAATCAAGGTTAATGTCATGAAGTCGATAGAAATTTTAATGATACTAAATTGGAAGCACGAGTGATGGAGAGCAACAAGAAGCAACAAGATTCCAGTTAAGATAATTACAAGGAGGGGGGAAAGATCACCAATTAACATGCAATCATAGGAATTCATGCTGACTTGAGGAATCAAATTAGCATATATGATCTTCGGTGCATTTTATCCCGTCACATCATTTTAGTCCATGCATACATACGATAATCACACGTTCAGAAGTAAACAACAAGTATGTTCACTCCTCATATAGTACCCATGTAGTATGTATGTACGCATAAATTAAAAAATGAAACAAATGTTCTTACATAAAGGAAACCAAAAAGTCAAGGTAAAATGTCGTATGCACTCCCCCAGTTTTGGTCATTATTTCAAACGACCATAAATGAAACAGTCTCTAACTCTCTAATATTCTCTAAGGTAACGAATAGCAGGTGATCATAAATTCATGGATTTTAGCAGCAAAATCGTGCTACATAATAGTATGGCTTGAAAAGGTCTCGCTTGGACTTCAAAGCTATACTTTCAAGCAATGTATGAATACTACCACAGCCCAGCACCAAAGTCAGATCCATAGATAAAATGAAAGGAACACTGCAACTTTCAGTTAAGGCTAACATTACCACTAACACAGTGTAGTTCCAATGCATGCGTATGTACATACATACGAATACTGTTGGAAGACCATATACACCTGTAGATACTTCTTTAAGTGAAAGATATCAGACAAGCCAGCATAATTAAATAGGTATTTGTCAGAGGAAATATCCAAGTGCATTTACAATTCTTAATCAACCTGCACCTTTTTTGCTCTATCGTGCGGTAACATTTTTTCCATTAAGAACTTGTTTTTTCTCAGAGGTCTCTTCCATCCTATGATATCAAAAGTATCCTCCATACTCCATACACATTTTAATTTTCATAATACAACCTGCAATTAGAATGACCTATGGGTGTATATAGCAGTACTACTATATCAGATAAGAGAAATAAATTAGGAGTGGAAAAACGACAAGAATGTTTCGCCGTTCAAAACGTGTCAGCAAGGTACTGGAATAAGTAAGTATCGCAAGTATCCCTTTCGTTGTCAAGAACGTTCAAGTGAATGTGATAAATTATGGGTTATGGTTTTAGGTGATGATGTCAAAAACTGCATGCCAGTCTCACTTGCTATCAAGAAGCTTTTGTTATCAGAGAGTGGCTCATGCCAAAACCTTGTGCGGAGCTGAGACGCACGTAGCGATATGGTTGTAGTAGCACAAATCACGTCTGAAGAGAAATATTGTATAGTACAGGACTGACATAGCACATTACAATAACAAACAGCTTATGGGAATTAGCAGCTTAGAAAAAAATTTGCGTTGGTTGATAAACATAAAATAAACACCAAATGCTTCAGTACACAAATAGTCCTAGGCATACCCAAATACTTGCGGCATATTAATGAACTCCCAAACAATGGAGTTTTTTGACCTGCATACATGTTATGTAGTCGAGAAACAACGTTTTCCTTACGCTGCGCAAATACAAAGGATGGGCTACTCGTGTTTTCCGAAGAAATCCTTAGACTAAAATAATTAATGACCATACGAGAGAAGATTTTAAAGTTAGTTTCTACAAGATTAGTAAAGTTCCAACATAAAATAAATTACTTGTTGATAAAACTTGTCGGCTACTTGGTCAAACTATGCAAACAATTTTCACTACGTATGTAGGAACGGGCATGACAATGCAGAAATGATAATCGTCCATGCTAACTAGGCAATTATCATAATTGTCGTAATCATGGTATTTATAAATATAAATGACCTAATGCGAGGATTTAGCAGAAATCTCCTACACACACGCACCCATCAACCCTGGAGTGAGTAAAACGTCTGGGATGAGTATACAACAAGATAAAAAAGGCAAGACGAGGTTACGAGATCAGATGAACAACTTCTCCTTACGTTTTGTACTGCTCCGATAAATGATTCAGTTTCCCATTTAATGATGAGTAACAGATATCAGAGGCGGTTTTCAAATGCTTCAAGATGTGACTCGCAGATTGGAGCAAGTCCTTATGGATAGGTTCCAAATCATTGCATTCATTTAGGATTGACTCTAGGGCCGTCCGCGTTTCGTTTAGCTGTTGATGGGAACGGATCGTGGGATCAATCTGGGAGAAGTGATCCTCGATGGAGGTTAAGCCTGACTCAAACTTCTGCCACAGCCCTTCACATTGCTGGAATTTTTCAGTAAAGTGTACCAATTGAGATAGCAGATTGATAACGAAACAGAAGCAATTTTTGAAAGCTTGCCAAAATTGATAAAATGTAAACATTACGTAATTCATTCAATATGAATTTATGTGTTGGTGTAGTTACCTCCCAGTTGGAGACCAGTTTAGAAAGATCCTCGCGACGTTCATCGAGCAACTTAAACGCATCATTCCATCTCTTGTCGAGTTCTTGCATCTGGTTCTCAATTTTGGATTTACAATTGGCATCGGCTTGTTCTTGAATAGTGGATGCTCTTTCTTTGAGGTTGTCATACTCGTTTTGACGGCTCTGATGTAAGCAAGTACAAAGCAAAATAACATGTACGCAAATTTTATGACTGCATTAAGTGCTTAAGATGCATACAAATTTTCAATTGGACATGTTTGTTACGTAGATAGATTTGTGTCATGGCTTAAAAGAGTACCTGCAATGTAGCTATTATTTCTCGAGCTGCCGCAAGGTTATACTTCAGAGCTCCTAGATTAGTTCCGGGCTCAATAGGTTCCTCGGCTTTAGCAATAGCACTCTCAATGGCACCATAAAGCTCTCTATAAGAATTCCATAAATTAGAAGCCTTTTCCAACTCGGCGATTTTACTCTTTGAGAGATTGAACGTATTTCGTATTAAGTCATTCAATTCTTGATGTTCCTTGCTGATTAGTTCTTGATCTTGAGGGGAAACACATGGCCAAATGCTGTCAACGAGTTGCTTTGCTGAACTTAGTTGCTGAGTTATGGCTTTCTCGTTATTGAAGTAGGTCTATAAGAATATCATTTTTTAGCAGAAACACTCTGAATATCAAATAATCTCACTGTTATGATGAAGATAAAACATACTTTATGATCAGACAAATCTGCCGCAGCCTTTTCAAAATTGATGCCCGCATCAGTTCCTTTAAGGTGATCTTGTGCCTCTTTCATCCATTTGCCAAGTCCTCGAACTAATTTCTCATGCTGCTGTCGCAAGCTTCTGTTCTTCTCCAAATAACTCAACCTTTCAGCCAATTCTTGCGGTAGAACCTTTGCAAGTAGTCTGGCTTCACTTAGCTTGTCTGCTAAGGAGGATGGAAGGCCATCTGCTGGGAGTGATTCTTCGATTGAGACGATATTGCCTAACTTTTCTGTAACTTCTGAAGCAAGCGTCTGTTAAGATGTAAAGAAGATGGTAATTATCAGGTATCTATAGTTATTACAAGTATTTACAAGAAATATTAAGTAATATGTAAATTCGGCATTTCTCTCATTAAATTCTTACTTCATGCTTCCGAATTTCGTTGTCCACAGAAGAAATGGGAATCTCCAAAATAGGCCTGGATTTGATAGTGACTTCATTGTCATGTAGCCATGAAATAATGTCGTCTAACTCTTGACTATACTTAAGATACTCTGCAATAGCCTCAGCATCTTCTAAGCGTTTCCGTTCCACAATGCGTTTCAATTCGTTCAAACCTTGTTTCAGATTTTGAAGCTGTTCAGTGATGGCGTTACGATCTGCGATTGTTCCTTCGTCGGAAATCCTGTCACCCTTGTCCGTCGCAGAAGCTAGTTGTGCTTCATTATATTGGATTCTGGCAAGAACGTCATCGTAAAGTTTAATATTATCTTCGCTTGACCCACCCGACTTCTGGATACCGCCTACAACATCTTGGTAGTTTGTGAGGAAGTTCTGAATTTCAGTAACGATAGCAGCATACTGCTGCTGCAGTAAGACCAGATGGCGCAATTTAGTAATTATTCCTTCAATGACATAGATCAATGAGTCCATGTCTTTGAGAACTTCTCTGAAATCAGGTAAAGATCGGAGGGCTTGATACTCATCCGAGTCAAGCTTCTTTCGGTAGGTCTTAAGATCTTCCAGCAACGTCTAAATGTTGAAATAAAGTAAATACAATAAATCTATTTTTTAAAATCATAATACAATAAATTAATTTATGTATTTGTGTCGCTTTAACATAACCAAATAAAGGACATGTGTCAACCATTGCATTTACATTTACGTTGAAAATATGCAAAAAAACCAGTATAGTCATTCTTACCTCAAAGGTACCAAGAACTTCATGTGTTTCGTCATAATTATTGCCCATTGGCTTGTTCAACTCGTCCACTCGTTTCTTGATTTTGTTTAAGTATTCTCGACTTTCTGCGATAATATTTGAGGCCTGCTGCAATTCTTTTATAGCATTTTGCAGCTGGTTCAACTTGTCAGCACTGCTTTGAGATAAAGCGTACACTTTAATGGAGAGCGATGACAGCTGATCAGCAAGGATTTGACGATCAGGCTCATTCAAGGAGGGCATCATCTGTTTCCCTTCATCATTCAGTGCTTGAACGGTTTTCTGAATCTCTTCACAGTCAGCTTCCAATTTTATAAACTGAAATGTAATATTTATTTAGCCAAATAAGTTCAACATATGGGTGTAATTCAGAAACTAAAATTATTCCAAGAATTTTATCGCAGTTCAAATTATAGTCGATGCTTGATACTAGCCATACCTTTTTAACTTGCTCCTCCAGAACATTCAAATTTCCGGAGCCCTTAAGATCGGAACCTAAACTAGTCTCGCATTCCTTAATCCAGTTCTCGCACCTATCAAATTCTTCTTCAAACGCTTTCCTTTGAGCGTACACTCCAGTAAGGTTTTGCTTTTGCAAGAGTGCTGTTGAGTTCAAATCGTTCAAACTCTGCTCAATTGCTTTCACCAACTCATCCAATTTGCTGCCCTCAGTATCATCACAGTCCTTCCTTAGCTTCTCATAGTCAGCGTGAAGCTCAGTGGAATCTAACTTTTCCTTAATTTGACCAATTAGTTTGTCAATTTTGTTCAACAGAGCCTGTACTTTAGTGCTCGCAAGCGGGTTTGTCAAACTTAGTACGAGTTCTTTGGAAATTCGGTTCACCCATGCATTGGTATTGTCAATGGCATCATGGAACTTTCTTCGGATCTTGATACTATCTTTCAAACCACTCAATTGGGACTTCAGCCTATCCTTCAGCTTCTCAAGTTCACTCGTTGTCTTGCTCAACTCATTCTCAGCGGTTTGAATCTCGGCATCTTCCAGCTCTGGATGTAAAGTCCCCAGCCTTTTTTCCAAAGTAGAGAGAATTATTTCTTTGCTGTCTAGCTCTCTGAGTAATCCTTTAATTTCCCCGTGGATAGTTTCAATTGGTTGTATTTCATAACCAATGTTTAATGTGTAGTCCACATTCTTATTCTTAATGTAACTATTGATTTGATACAAGTCGTTGTTGAAATCTCCTAAGTTCTTCTTAATCTGCTCTAGGATCTGTTGCTTTCGTTCCACGCGCTTGTTGAATTCTCCAAACTTTCTCTCTAAGCTGCTTACTTGGTCTTCAATTATTTGAGTGTCAATATTATTAGTCTCTTTAATAATTTCACTGCTGGACTTTTTTAAATCATTTAGTTTCTGTTTGTTATCATTTTGGAAGATTTGGGAGATTCCTCCAATTTTGTCCAGTTTGTCATCAATATTGAACTGACTAGGTTTCTCAAGTTTTTCCAACTGACCAGAAAGGGAGTCTAACCACGCTTGAATACTCGAGATAAGGTTTTTATGCTCAGTTATTTTGTCTTGAAGTGTCAGTCGTGCTTCCACGACATTTTGAACCTCAGAATCAATATTCTCTAATTTAGAGCGGAGATCAGGCAAGTAAATACTTTCCACTAAACCTGACTCTTGGATTTCAACTTCTTCCAGTTGAATTAACTTGTCTCCAGCAGCCTGTTATTAATAAAAACAATTATCATTACCATAACGACCAGATTTCTTTCGAAAACAACTCAATATCATAACATTAAAAACTCACATTGCGAATATCTTGAAGTTGATTCATTTCCAGTTGGGAAGTATCCGGCCTGAATTTAGATGGTCGATTCTTGATATCCTTTAATGTGGCAAGTGTGTCGTCCGCCCACTGATTCAGCCCATCTTTACTAGCTTTTATTCCCTCAAGAGTCAGGGAAGCCGCAGATAGGTCTGACATTTGGTTTTGAACCTGCGTGTGAAAAGTTATCAATGTGCATTGGATTAGTATAAAGTGAACGTCTTCTTTGATCATCTAAATTCATGCAAAATGCATGTTTATTATTTTCCCTCACAAGAAAATGCTACTTTTCACTTCCGTGAAAGGATAAAACAGGTACAGTGTACACAAAGTTATAGAGCGCTGTTGACTTCAATAACAAAATGAATGTATTGATTTCTGTATTTCTAAGCAAATACGTGCAAAAAATATAGATACACAAAAGCATATGCAAGGTTATATCATTAATCTTACCTGATCAATACAATCTTCGAGTCGAGAACGAACTGCTAATTCTTTATCTGGAATTGGCTGCAGCAGAGCTTCCTGCGGACTAGTTGGTCTTGATAAGGAAGCAGTTGCAGCCTCGCAGGCATGAACGGCGAGAGACAAGCGGCTCTTTTCTCCTTGAAGTTTATTGTGCATTTTCTATAAATAAAGTTTCATAAAATATATGACTATCTGTTTGACCTGTGCATATTATATTTGGGAACTTTTTATTTATTGCAAATACTGAAGAAATTTTATCTTAATCCCTCATTACCCTTATGGCTTCGAATTTGGAGTTCGCATCCTCAATGTTTACAATTGGAACATTAGCTCCCGCAAGAATTTCAGGTTCCCAGGCATCCAAGTTAGCCATAATTGATTCAAGAGTATCCTCATACTCTTGGAACTTAGCAAGAGATTCAATGAGTCTATTTTTAATTTGCAATCCTGTGTGAAGTAAGGAGTCATAACTTTCCAATACATTCTTCAACTGCTTCTCTACGTTGACTTTCACTTCATCCCCATACTTTTGAATTTGTTCCTGCCCTTTATTATTGATGTCATCAAGAACGGTTTTGTAGTTCTTTATTTCATCCAAGAGCACTTCATGAACTTCGAGCTGTTCCAGAGTTTGCTCCCGGTTTGTGATGTAGAGGGAGTTGTGTGCCATGAGTTGGAAGGAAATATGAAGCAACCATTTTTCAATTTCTTGTAGCTGATCATTGTACTGAGTGTAAGATCGGATCTCATTTTCCAATTCTGAACGAAGTTTGGCAATAAGGTTGTTTAAGTCCGTCCATTTCTTTGTAAGATCTCGGACCTTCTTCACTGGTGCTTCGTTTTTCGACAATGAGAAAAGATTTTGAGATTCTTCCGTCAATTTATCCAACTGATGTTTCTCGGACTCAATTTCATTTTGAAGACTCTGTGTACGAAAAGTGTTACAGATAAGATCAGAAAATGGATTGAAGAATTGTACTCGAGTTTGACCGTGAATGAAACTAAAAAGTAATACAGCATTTTAGTCACCTTATAACGTTCGTTGGTAGTTTTTATAGTTCCTAAATCTGACATGATATCATCATCGTTACTCAAGCCTTGCAACATATTTGTGGCCCAGCTATCAAATTCTGCACATTTTTCATTGAAGTCGCTCCATTGCTGAAGAGTTTCCTGTAAGCGTAATTTAATAGTCATGCTATTGAACTCAATTTATATTTTGACGGTCAGTAAGTTTGTTTGTTCGCACGTTGCTTTTAATAGCAAAATCAGTATTTAATAGCCCTTTTACCTTCAGCTTGGAGATGCTATTTTTAATATTCAAAATAAAATCTTCCCATCTGGATCTTATTACTTCGACATCATTTCTCATAGAATCTTGTTGTTCAATAGGGACCGCATTGATTAAGTGAGTGAATGCGTCGTGAAGTACGTTCAGTAAATGCTGACCTTCGGTCTGTCTTGTGGCAACAGTCTAAATGCAATAATTTCAGCATGAGTTCATATATTGTAGCTCTAATACGACTAATTTATTACATTGTAGAAATATAACACCTGAATAGTGTCTAAGTTCTCGCGCATAATAGGCTCATCCGCAAATCCTGAACAATCTTGGATTGTACCTTCTGCCCGGCTAAGCCATTCTTCAATTTCCTTTTTGGCCTTCAAAAATTCCGTATGATCGGCCAACTTCTTGTGAGTTCTGGATTGAAGAGCCTAAAGTATCCACTAGGATTAGTACGAACATCATAATTTGAGGACACTACAATGTCAGCGTATCTATTACCTGGGCGTTTGCAACCAGCGTAGTGTACAATGACTGAAGTTGAATGGTATCCTCGCGAACACGTGGAGCAGAGCATTCCTCAATTAGCTGCTCGCATTTCTCATTCAGATCCTCCATTGAGTACTTATGAGAGTTAATTTCACCGAGAAGATCCTATATTTTAGTTTCGAATTTAGTAATTGCAATTAATTAAATCTTCGATAACTGTACGTAAGAAGAGAAACCAGCTGATTTTTACCTTGACTCGCTCCAAGTCTTTGGGAGTAGCATTATCAGTTTCTGGCTCAGCGTCAACTCTGGCATTGAGGTCATTAATCACAGATTTACAATGACTGAAAATTTTATCAAACTCATCCCAGCTTGAAATACACTTTTTGAGTTTTCGGTTGCAGTCCTTGTAGAACCCTTGAATAGAATCCCATTCCAGTGCAAGCTGTTGAAGCTCTTGTTGAATAGAATCTTTGCCTTCGATTGAACAGGACTCAATTGCTTTGGCACCCATTTCTTTGGTTTTCTTTACAAAGGCATCTCCTGCAGAATTAAACCAAGTAAGATTTATCTAATACGTGAAAATATATTCGAATAGTATCATTAGAAACTGTTTACCATTCTCCAAAGTAGGACCCATGGCGTTCAGCCCCTCAACTTTTTCCGCCAAAGCTTGCTTTTCACCTGTTGCGTCAGAAAAGGGTTGTAAATCAATACGAATTTTCCGAATCTGATCAAATGTCTCATTATACTGCTTCTTATAGTTCTCGTGATCCGCAACAATGGATTCCATCTTCGTAACACTTTCAGTCAATTTAGTTTTAACATCTTCATAACGTTCAAACGTTGGCAAGTATGGCTCCTTCGGCATGCCGGTGATTCCTTGGATCTTATTTTCCAACTTTCCAAGCATCTCCCCTTGAATATTAACTTCTTGTACGGTAATTTTTAGTTTTTCTAAGTACGCTCGCTTCTCGCTTAGATCTCCAAACTCGTTGGAACCGTTGGAATTAATAACATTGGTGATATCATCCAACCAGTCTACTATTTGCTTATGGAGTTTATCAATGTCCTCGAGCAAATTGTAGCGTGTTGTTAGGTTTTGCCGAGTTTCTTGAATATCAGCTACTAACTTCTCAAAGTCAGTTTTCAATATTTCGGTGTCTTCGTTTATTTTGTTTGCACCTTCTTTATCACTTGAAAGCATTATTTTATCCTTGAGTTCCAAAACATACCGTAGCTTATTCTGCCCTTGTTCAATGGTCTGCTTCATGCCTTTTACGGATTGTAAACGTGCTTGAACATCAGGAAGGTTGTACGATAGGTCAGCACTGAGCTGGGTAAGTTTGTCCCGAGATCGATCAATCCAATCTTGGCACTCCTGGTAGAGGGCGTTGTGTTGTTGATGTTCCTGTAGAAATAAAATTAAAATGTCATAGGAAATTACTAGATAATTTCAATTCTCTCATATACACTATTTCTAAGAAGCTGTTTGTATTGATTGCATCAACAATATGTATGAAAGTTTACTTGATATTGCAACTCCAATCTTCGGATGACTTCTTTTGTCACACCAAGCAACGCATTGAATTTAGTGGTCATTTGAGTGACAGTATTAGAAATTCGAGAATCCGCACAAATATCCAGCAGTTGCTGGGCAAGCAAATTCAATTTATCCAGCTCTTTCTGCCAATCAAAAATTGCTTGCAGTTTGATCTGGAAAGATTCGAGAGCAACCTTCTTCTCATCGAGGGTATTTTGGGACTGTGGGAATTGTTTAACTTCATTTTCCGTTTTATTCAACCATTCCTCAGCATCCTTGTACTGCTCTTCCCACTCTTTCCAGCGCACCAATCCGGTTTCAAGTTGCTGCTGTGTTCTTGTCAGAGTTTCCCTACATAAAGCAAGTAATGAATTTTTAATGAAGTAGTTTCATTATATGCCTGACATAATAATTATGACTAAATAAAATAACAATCATGCTGTTCATGTTTAATTAAAATATCCTGCTTACGAATAGTTATCAAATTCTTCTTGCAGCAGAGCCACCTCTTGCTCGATAAGCTCTTTATCATCTTCATCAACAATGCTGCAGGCGTCTTTACCTTTACTCAAAGCCAGATCAAGTTTCGTTTGACCCTCCGGCAATTCCGACTGCAATACTTTTAGCTGAGTTATTTTGTTAGATAAGGTATCTTTGTCACCAACTGGTTCCGATATTTTCACTAGTTTTTCTTTAGATAACCGTATCCAGGCCATGAGGTCGTTCGCCAGATCTACAAATGCCTGGTTTCGAACAAACAATGTTAGAAAATGCTTAATATTCTTCCCGAGGAATTGATCATACAAATTCATGATTTGTTCTAAAAAAATAAGCAGAAATTTTACCTGATGGATCTCAACCATTTCTTTCTGTTTCGCATATATCTCTTGTGCCTTTTTATTGAGAGTCTGGTACTTCGTGGAAATTTCGGAAGCAGGCGTTTCTTGTCTTAGATTCTCAGCTTTGGAAGTCACAGATTCTATCATTGGCTCCAAGGAGACAATGTCCTGGACGATTGTATTTGTTACACGTAGATTGGCCTTCCGGTCTCCAATAGAGACAGAACTCATTCCAGGAATAGCCTTGTTCTTCAAAATTCCTTTAGGCTTTCTTGGCTCCGACACTTGAGCGAGCTTAGCCTCACGATCATCAATCCATTTTTGAACCTGAGTGTAGCTTGAGTTATAGTCGGCCCATCGGAGAAGACTGGTTTCCAGAGCCACTTTTGTGTTCGAAATTTTCTTCACAAGCCTATCCCATTCTGATTGAATTTCCTTTATTTGATCATTAACGACATCTTTACCGTCCGAACGAGTGGTCCGAACCACTTTTTCACCTAAATTCACAGTTAAATGCACTAGTTTCTGACCCTGCTCTTGTCGTTGTACAAGGTCCTGTAAAGAAGACAATATATTTAAAGTTCTGAACATTTTCCTTTTGATCAAACTTTAATTTAAATAAACATAAATTAAAGTACCCATATCTTTTTACCTGAATATGAGCAATGTTAGCCTGGAGACGCTCCTTGTTTTGGTCACTGGAAGACTGGGAGCAGTCAGCAATAACATCTTTAGCATCTTCAATCCAATCAAGAGCCTTTTTATGAGACTTTACAAATTCTTGGTGACATTCCAAATTTCCTTTGACTTTGTTCAAAACATCGGTGGCAGTCTTAACCTGGGTCTTTTAAAGCAAATAAATATTTACATCAAAGATTTTAATTTGCTCATTTTAATTTAATAGTTTCAAATGTGTGGTTTTTAATACGTCTGTACATAGTTTAAATGTGTACCTCGTATCTAGAGTTCATTTGTTGCAGCAATGTGCCCACGTGAGAGTCCAAGTAAGACTTAGCTACAAGTGGTTCCGCCATCTTGTTAAATTTGTCCATATCGGCTTTGCCGACAATTAGCTTTTGCACAACTTCATCAACATCACGGACTTGCTTTCGCTTTTCCTCAATATTACCCAAGAAGGTTATCTTGGCTGTTTTAATAATAATGTCACATTGTTGCAACCAATCCGACAACCTCTCATACTCTTCTTTCCATTCTCGAAGTAAGTTCATCGTGCCCTCTAAACTGTCTCTTTCATGTTGGATTTCAGTAAAGAGCAGATTAAATGCTTGAGTAAGTTCCTTGATTTCTCCTGCAATAGCCACCTTACCAACATTGGATGTACTGGCAAGAACAACTTCCCCTGCTTGACTTAATCTCTCAACAAGTAAGGAACCTTGGGTCTTTTTGTTGATTAAGTTGTTAAACACTGTGTTAGCATTCTCAACATCAAAAATTCGTCCACTGGATTGACTTAACATAGGGATCTTTTCTCGGGTTCTTTGAAGCCATGCAAGTAGTTCATCGTGAGCTTCAATATACGCACGATGGTCTTTATATTGTGACTCCCGTTCTTGTCTCAGGGTGTTAATGACTTGTGAGAGCATTTCAAATTTTTTAAGGATTTCTAATGCTTGAGAGGCTGCTTGGGTCTGCTGGCCACTTGAGATCATTTCTTGAGCTTTAGTTTTTAACATGTCTACTTCGTAAATTTCTGTTGACAACTTTTCTTCCAGATTCTATAAAACAACAAGGAATATTAAATCTTCCTGAAACACTGTTGCTTAAATTGTATCTGTAATGACATAACGCATTTTTATGTGCCTATGATTAGCCTTGCTCAACAATACCTTAATAATTTCAAGCTGGGATTTCTTCTCCTGCAGCGTAGCTTGGAATGGCAAATTTTCATCCAGAGTGGATTCAACATATTCCAAAGTCTTGCTCAGTTGATGAACCTGTTCCAAAAATCCTGCCCAGCGATGGATATTCTCATCAAGGTGGTTTTTAGTATCGATCATCTTCGACACTAAAGCGTTCCATGTTTCTTGTAGTTCTTTGAGTTTATCATTGATGGCTTCATGACCTGCAGGTGCTGTGTTGGACAAGATAGATTGAGCTTTTTCAAAGATGGTCTGGATTTTTGTAAACCCTTCCTCTTTGCACAAAAGCAGATCCTGTATAGGGGTAAAATATAGACAATTACTTGGGTACTTACATTTTAAATCTGCCGTCGGGGAATCTCTGGCAGCGGCCATTTGTACAAGAATGCAAACCCTGTCAACTTTGAAAATTAACTAAATTATAGGTAAATAAAGGAAATATGCACGGAAAAAACTTATCGCGGAAACAATTTTCACAGTTTGTAAGACTTGAATGCAAATGCATTGCAATTGTAAATTGATACAGCAATGCGTGATCAAATAAAGCTATCTTTTACACCTAAAATACAGATGCTGTAAATACAACAATCCAGCTACAGTACAAAATAATTATTACGAGTTGGAAATTTGTTTATAAATTCTTGTAAAAAAGTACGTAAATGCTTAAATGGCAGGAAAAGGAAAAGGTACTGATCAGACATGATCGTCAATCCTACGGACATTGAATGGTTTAAGGGCAAAAATATAACGTGCGTCCGACGGTGTGTGGTGAGAGGTATAAGGAGAAAATACGTGCATACTTACATGAACATTAGCCAATTTTCCTTCCAAATCCTTCTGAGCCGAAACATTAAAGTCTGCACACAGGGATAATTTATCACTGATTTCATCTAACCAGGAAGCCGTCTCCTGAATTTTGATATCAAACTCCTGGTGGGAATTCACATAATCTTGCCATTTCTGGACCAGTTCCTGTAAAGTCAGTTGGTGAGACACGTTAGCACTCAGACTTCATGTGTTTTTCCGTAGCAAATGAAGATTTTCAAAGCCATTTTCAAGTTGCACGTTAGTTTTGCTACTGTAGGCGGAAACGCATCTGCATGAAAAAAATTTATGTGATAAAAAATCTACAGAGAAACAACATGAACCTTTGTCTTGGATGATATTTGCTGATATTTAGTCGTCAGCTCTGAAATAGAAGCTGAGGATGACTTCAACGGCAGTCCTTGTTTTTGAATATTGAGTGCTCGGTCGGAGATTGAGTCTACTTCTAACTCCCGGGATTTCACCTCACCTTGAATAACCTATGAAAAACATGCATGAGCGGCGACATGGTTGGATAAAAACTAGTTAAGATGTGACATACTATTTTATCATTTCTGATAAGCATCGCTGCTATACACTGGCAATGTCATTTTGAAATATACACAAATTATGCTGATATATGAACCAAGTCAGACTACTTTAAGCTAATCGTATGATAATACACCGTGGTCTGCCCACTTACTTGCAAGTTATGAAGTTGTTGGATTTTATCATCAAGAGTGGGTTGTAAATCAATTGCATGTAATTTTGAGTCAGTCTCTTTGAGCCAACTCATAAATTTATCCTTTTCCATTTCAAATGACGTCCACAGTACCAGCTTCTGCTGAAGAGCGTTTATGCTGCTCCTGTAACGGTTTAATAGTTACATTACGCACATATGATTTCATATGTGTATTAGTACATCAACAACATTTTGTCTTTAGAATTCATAGCGGCTTAAATTCTGATGAAAATTTATGAGTACTCATGTTTTAAAATTATAAATCTGGTTTAAGGGTGGACATTATAAGCTGTAGTTTATTATTTATGATGTCTGGTAACCTAAGATCATGTATGAATTTAAAAAGCTTCTTACTCAATGGAAGACAACAGACTTTCCCATTCCTGCTGAGAAGTATCAATTTGAGAACGAATATTTTCCTGTCCAGATTCAAGTGTTCCGGGAATTACTTTGTTTCCCAGTGACCGAATATCTTCGATTCGATAGTTCTCTTCGGGGAGGCTAGATTTCAAGTTCTAAAACATCGACTAATTACTTCTCTCATTGCGTCACACGAAGTGTATACTACAGTATTTAAATTATTTTCTACGCATAACTGAGACTAACAGCATCATACTTATTTACCGTGAATGAAATCAATCAGGATAAACTTGTACCTTAAGCCGTTCAAGATGAGCTTGAAGAATAGTTCTCTCCTGACTGTCATCGCCCCAAGTAACCACAGCGCTTTGAGTTCCATCTACCCATTCTGTAAAATGCTCCACAGCTTTCATATACTGTTGGTGATTGCAGACAAAGCCTTCGTATTGCTCTACAAAACCTTGACATTTCTCCAATAATTTGTCATGCCTAGTCTTAAATTTTTCCACTAGCTTTTTCGATTCCTCGTTTTCAGGCAAATACGCAACTTTATCAGTCAGCTCAATGATGATTTGTTGATACTCGAGGATTTCCTTCAAAATGTTTCTATATTTACTCAACTGACTTCGCTTCTCATCCAAGGTCACTTTCAGTTCAATATCCCCGGAGAGAGTTGGTTCGACTTTGTCGAACCATTGCCGCAGCAACTCCTTACTCTCCTCGAAGTTGGTCCATCTGGAGAGTTGCATCTTTATTTCATTCTCAGTAGAGTATAAGGAGTCAAAAATAGATTCCATCTTAGCAACTAATTCTTGAACTTCATTTCGGATTATTTCTTTTCCATCATTTCCAGTAGTAGGGTAGAGTTTTTCGCAGGATTCCGTTAAGTTGTTAGACTGCGCTGTCATTACTGGGTGCAGGTTGGACACTAAATCCTTAATTTCTGCGAGTCTTGCAGTCAAGGAGGATTGACCCACAGGTTGTTTAAATTGATCGGTTTTTGTTTGGAGAATATTTAATTCGTCAGTAAATTTATCAATATTCTTGTTATGCTCAGCATGATCTTCATAGGCTTGTGTAGCTTTCTTCAGAATTTCCTGCATAATTTATTAACATGTTTCAATAAAACAACCTCAAGTTACTTACCCTGACCTATTCGATCAGTGTTGGTTGACAATAACTCGTTACCTTGGCTGTAAGCTCCGTTGATTCAAACCGGGACATAATTTGTTGGACGTTGGACGACATTCTTGTTTCACTGGAAACTGGCTGTTGTTGAATTAGGTCGGCCATATCATTCGAGACCTTGATGAACTCCGGCTCTTTGTCCTTCAGACTTTGGATAAGTTTCTACATATTGGGAGGAAATTATCTCTTAAACGCTCAACATTCTACGATTTAGCTTGACAAAGGACAGGTTCGGATACCACAGATGTTTGATCAGAATGGTATTTTAATATTATTGAGTACAACAAACGTTTTTTGTACAAATTAAGGCTCAATAGTAGGAAGAGTTAAGAACATCACATTAAAAATTACATTATAGGTTTTTTTTATATTCCAGCCAGAAACATGACCACCATTAAAGCTTCTACTACGACACTATACACATGAATGACGGGCTCCAAATATATAATGCAATCCTTTAAAACAAGCAACTAAAATATCCAGATAAACTTTATATTTACTTCAGCAATTTCATGAAAAATTCTGGGCGAGCATACCCTTAATTTTTCTTGTAAATCTCCCACACAAATAACTAACAGAAATAACTGTTTTTAAATCATAAAACACAACATGTTGTCCACTAAGATAACACTGTTGTGAAATACTCCAAAACAAACGGTGGAAATGTGTGGTTTCCGGGTAATTGGTTCAAGTTATTTTTTCAAGTTCTAGTTTAAAATTTACGTCCATAACCACATCCTTGAGGTCCCTTTTTGGTGGTTATCTACTATTATCTCATTTCTTATGGAAGGTCAGGAAGTAGCCAGAGTTGCGTCTAATAAATTTTCATTTCCTTGACTGGCTCCTATTTAAAACACTTTGTTAAATTCACCAAGCCCGGAAATAAGCAGAACACATCTAGGATTACAATAACTCAGCAAATAGAATACATTTATCTGCTCACATAAATTCCAGTGACGCTTTTATACCTCTTTTTTTCCAAGTAAATCTGAATACAGCCTTCTAGTATTTTAAAGTATTGTATTAAGTATTTGGAGTCTTGACGGTACGTATATACATTAATTAAGGAACGTAAAAGCACACAAATATTCATACGGTTACCTTCACCATTTATTTACCAGCTTGGCTCACGTTGATAGCAACTTGCAACATTAAAATTTACCTTAAGAGGTTGCAAGCAACGACTTCGGACAGGGCCGGAACATGACAATGCGAATAACCAGAGCATACAGTTGTTACCATGAAGCGTTTTAATTAATCAACAAAGAAACTACCAGTGGCAGAAAATAGAGCAACATTATTACGAAGCACATGCATGATAAAATAATATGAGACCGATATCACAAGTTATTACAAAGGCCAGGGATGTAGTAACTACAGAGTAAGAGTCATGTTGAGATCTGTAATTTGCAACAAGTTAAAAACTACCAGTATCAAATCTACATAGTGACTTTTACGTTTCTAGTTTTATGATAGCTCTACCCAAAAATCTACAGATGGATTACAGAGAGTACGACGTACATACAGTTGAACAATTATTTGAAGACAGAGCAGTAGTTGAGAGAAATTATCTCGCTTTGGTGTTTAATAATGATTAAATAAATGAAAATTAAATGGAAATTATTTAGACGTGAAAATTATGGCAGTAACAAAGATTTGTCGTATAAAGGTGTTTTGAAAAAGTAACCTTACTTGCTGTACGTTGTCAGCAAGGTACAAAAAATCCTGGACCTCTTTACCCCTGGAATCTACAATCTTTGTAAAATCCTGTGTGCATACAAAAAATACAGGTTGTGCAAAAAAATATTATTAATGATAGCTAAAAAAAATAATATGCATCACAAACATGAGTATTATTATTATTATCTTAAAATTATAAAGGAGTTCATTTTGCTTATGCCACACAAATTATAAGATGCCACACTTTGGATTTAACTTGTTAACAAAATAAGACCAACTGAAAAAATAAGCGACAAAATTTTTCTTATGTGCGTGTTTAATGAAGCATGAAAAATTCACAGCCGTGTGATACTCACATAGCAAAACCTTAAAAAAATACAAATTTATTGTATCAGTGTCATTATCTTTGGGTGTACCGTAAAATATGTGCAAACGAAAGTGACTTTACTTGCGCCGAAAAAAACAAAATGGATGAGTAAACTGACATTACTTTTGCGAGAAATTTGTTTCGGTGAATTCTTTCAGTTTAAAAGCACAGCATTTGAAATCAATTTATACTCTCTTTTAACAAAAAATACTATGATGGTGATAAAAAGGAATAAATGAGAAAATGTTTGGAAAATTCTACTTACACTATATTTGATCATTTGTTCCTCCTTCTCTTCGATTGTATTACAGTAGCTGTAAGATCTGAGAACCCCTTCTGCTTCTTCCAGCCATTGATTCAAACGTTCGAATCGATCTTCGAACTCTGACCAATGAGATAGCTGCTCCTGGAGGTTGTGCCTTGCTTCATCCACATCGTTTATGAGTTTATCGTAATCGAATCTAATCAGAAATGGCAAAATCAAACAACACGAGCACTTCAAATGATTGAAAAATATTTCAGGATTTAAAGCTTATTAAATCACAAACAAATATTTGTATTATTTGATGAACAGAAACATACTTCAAAGTCAGCAAGTCCTTCTTAAAATACTCTTTCAATTTCGGTGGCGATGATTTCGACTCCTTGCCCAGAAGTGACTCAAGAGAATCTAAAATGCCTTGTCCTTCTCCTAAGGAGCTTTTGAGCTCGTCTATTTTCTTCAGTTTGTCGTTTAGCAAAGCCTTTCCTCCACTTGATTCTGCAAGAAAATATATTTAATTTTAAATAATCCCATGTAAACTGCCATATCTGACGTGACCTAAACGTTTGTTCGTTCGTTTAAGTTACAACTTCTTCATAATAAAGTTCAAATACCAGCAATGGGAACCAGAGATTCTTTAATATTCTTGATCCAATCGTTTCCTTTCTTGAGTAAATCCTGCCACTGCTGAACATAATCTAGAGTCTCTTCCAAGTCGGTAATACCAACTAGAAGGTTATTAGTGAGCCCTTCGTATCTTGTTTTAATGTTATCAGTAACTTGAGCAAGGTCCCCAAAATTCTGATTTGGATTTCGGCTAATTAATTCCTTAGCCTTGTCAACAATGTTCTCAATGACTCTCTTGTAGCTAATAACGTCCTGAAGAACAGCCTTGCATTTAATAAGCTTTGACCTAATGTCGGGAACGGACATCCAATTGGGCTCTTGTTCAATACTCGATCGCTTCTCCATGTCATCCAACCAAGCAATAGTTTGTTGCAGGGTCTCGTTGTAGTTGACCAACTGCTGAGACTCCGATGCGTACTTTTTAATTAAGTTGTTGATCTCCTCGTCGAGGGCATCATACCTGTCCCGGAGATTCCTCATATCCTGTCTGATAGTCTCCCTTCCTGAAGCCAACGTGTCCGGGTAAATTTTCTCAGATAATGGGAATAAAAGATTTATCTTCTGTCCCAGTTGCTGCTTTTCGACGTTCACTGCTTTAAGTAAATTGTTTCTCTCATTTAAGTCCATGCTCTCGTCTCGAACTGGAGCGAAGTTACTCTCGAGTGTGTTCAAGCCTTCAGTAGCTTCTTGGAACTTCTCATTAAATACAGAATGATCAACTGCAAGCGATTGCCATCGATTGACAACCTCCTTAGTCAATACTAGAAGAAGCTGGTAGCGGTTATTGATTTGAACAAGCAATTGTTTGATCTTCTCAGCGTTACTCTGCCTCAACAAGTTATGAGATTGTTCCAAAAATACATTGAATTCTTGCTCGTACTCAATGACATTTTCTCGTTCCTTTGCTAGCAATTGTAGAGTGTTTTGCTTGTTTTCAAAAGTGTCTTGTAGAGGTTGGGACCTAAAGAAAGTCTCTTGATTTCTGAACAATTGTGCATTCTTTTGCAGACCCGATTCAAATACCGCCCAGCTCTTCAAAATATTGTTAAATCTATCGATGAGAGCATCTGTTCCTTGCAAAACATTTACATTTGTATCTTGCAAAGAGCTGATCTCAGCTTGGATAGACTGGATCCCAGTGTCGTTAGTTGTTTGCTTCACAATAGCGAAGATACTATCAACTTTTTCGATAAGAGCGTTATTCTTGGTTAAATCTTGCTGAAGATTCTTAGCTTCCTCTAATTTCCTGACAATATCCGATTTCTCTCCAGTTTCATCATCCAAACTTTGAAGAACCTCCGAATTTCTCTGAAGAACATCCTTAAGTTCTTTCAAGGCTACGTTAAGTTTGGTATGGTCAGCAATGCAGCTCTCTAACTTAGAGAGTAAATCGCTTGATTTGTCCTTTATGTTCTGGAAGAGCTGCTTAATGGACTTGATGTAAACTTGGAGGGACTGATCCTGGGTGAGGTCAATGAGCTGCTGGGCCTTATCACAAAGAGATTCTACTAGGATTTGATGAGAGATGATTTCTTGGTTGACTATCTTGTGGTTTTGTAGCTGTGCATTTTTTTCTTGAATAGTGCCTTTGAGCTGCGTGTGGACTTGCATTGAAGCTTCAATACTTCGGAGCCATTTTGTGAGCTCTTCCTGTGAAGACGTGAAGTTATTGAATTGTGTGATGCAGGAGTCCAGCTTTTGGTGCGTTTGCTGGAGATTGTCAGAGAGCGCGTCCCAACCATCTCGTAATAGTCTGCAATGAAGTAGCATAATCTCAAAATTCTAAAACTTTCAAAGTAGTACTTTTTGGAAACTCTGATATACTTCTCTTACTTAATTTGTTGACGAATAATCTCCCTTCCATCAGGGGACGTATGTGCGTATAAATGTTCACCAGCCTCAACAACAGATTCCAGCTCTGGAGTTTTCCTACCACGGGCCTCAATCAATGAGCTGAGAGTTGTTTTCCGTTCCTTGAAGTAATAATTCAAATTTTTAATTTACTTAAAAAGGGATTCCTTCAGCAACTTACCTTTAAACTAAAATGGTGTCACGGGGACTTTAAAAGTGTTCAATCTCTCTTTTCTGCATACCTGAAGTTCATTTGCATCTCCGATGACCTCACTGATTTCTTTGCAGGATTGTTTCATGGAATCAATCCAGTTTAGAAGATCTGCATGACTGTCGTTGAATTTCTTGTGATCCTGGACGTAGCCTTTGCAACGAGTTACAGAATCCTGAAAAATTCACAAAAAAATTATCATTTTTTATATTAATGCAAATAATGTATAATAGCAACTGGTAACTACATTTGAGCAATTAATTGTATTTTAGTATGATATAATTTTTTTTTAATGCAAAACCAGGCTTATTAAACACATCAACGTTGCACTTTTAATCCTAATGTTTTGGAACACGCCTGAGTCCTATAATACGTACACGAGCGTGCTTTGCTCGGTCTGCAAAAATAAACTGAGAAAGGGATGCGGAAATGCACCTTTCATTTTTCCTTATCTTATCTTGTACCTTATCTTATGACCAGCTTAAGCATGAAGGACCTTGAATGTGATCCTGAAGAGCTAAGCTCGAAACATCGCTTAAAATATATAAATTAGAATTATGAACTTTTCGTACTAGTACTGGTAATTTTTTAAATAATACTAACCTGAACCAACGGTCGGATCGCTTGGTATCTGGAATTCAGATCAGAAATGACCTGATCCACCTCAGGATTGCTTGGATAAGACTCAGCTTCATCAGTAATAGCGTTTAACTCCTTCTCGTTGGCTTTAATCTCCGTCAGAAGTTCCTCCAATTTTTTCAAATGACCGACTTTAGCCTCTACAGTGCTCTTAAACGAAGAGTCCTTTGCCTGCTGTTCCTTGCCCTTAAGCCAACCACTGAATTCTTCAATTTTTTTATTGAACTCTTCACTCTGGTCATGAAGCCTTTCAATACTAGCAATAGCATCCCCATAATCCTTCACAACAGTATCCCAGTCGGCTTTCAAAGCATCCACTCCGGTTTGAATCTGTTGACGTCCATCTGGATGCGTCCCGTTCAGTACTCCCTTGAGCTGCTTCTCAATCTGTTTCAATTTCGCCTCCCCAATTTTGGTAGCATCTTCGTAATTCTGCTTCACTTTCTTCAATTGGTCATCATCAGATTTGTCCAAAACAAACACTGCAAGAGCACCCAAATCATCTCGGGTTTTTGAAACAAAATCTCGGAAGTTGTCAGTAAGTTCGTTGAGCTTATCATGATCATTGATGGACTTCTCAGTCTTGGCGATACCCCCTTTGACACTATCTTCGATACTGGCGTATTCATTGGCGAAGGTATCCAAAGCATTAAAGGCACTGTCGTAGTCTTTCATTTTATCCTTCAAGTTCACAATGATTTCTTGGTGACCCTTCACATCGCTTAGAAGGGCCTTGGAATTTTGGAGGGCAATTTTCTTATCTCCCAACGTCGGTTTTAGTTCAGCCAAGTCGTTTGTTTTATTTTTGATGTCCGACAACCATCCTTTAATTTGATTGGTGGTTTCATCAAAGGAACTCAAAGCAATTTTTATGTTTTCTAATTTTTTTAGTAATCCATTTCCTTTGTCAAAAAAGTCCTCCCATCTCCTACGTAAGTCTTTTATTTCAGTTCGGATAGTTTCCTTGCTCTCGCTTGTGATCCCCGGGAGGATGGCTTGACCTAATTCTAAAACTTGATTTATTAAATCCTGTCCATCCTTTGACTCCACCAGGTTCTTAATATCATCGTACTGAATTCCTTCACTGGATTTGTTATTTAATTGAGCCTCATATTTGGTGAGTGTGGTCTCCGATGTTTCGATCCAGCTCTGAGCTTTCTGCAAAGCTTCTTGATATAAACCGGCGTTATCCTTCAGCTCTACCAAACGCGCCCTCTGGCTACTGATGGACTTCGTTATGCCCTGCAATTTGCTCAGTGCATTTGGTATGACTTGTCCAGTGTGGTAATCCGGGGCCAGTTTTACTATGTCATGGCTCATGGCAACCAGCTTGTCAATACTTGCCTTGGACTTGTCAGTTTCTTGTGTCAAAGTATTGATATCCTGTAGTTTATCATTAATCTTGGACAAGTCAACTGGTTTACTAAGTTCGGTTTTGACCTTGGTTTCAATCTGCCGAACATTTGTCGTTAATTCGTCCCCGAGAATCTCATATTGTTCCCATAGAGATGATAAATCCCCAATTTGATTATTAACATTGGCTACGTTTTTCTCGATGAAGTGGACATCGTTAATAAGCTTGGCATACTCTTGAGCACACGTGGTGATCTTGGGGTAGTTCTCAATTTTCTTAAGAACTTCTAAGGAATCATGTACTGCTGGGAGTTTCCCTTGGATCTCTATTACACCATCTTGTATCTCACATAATGAGGCCACTTTAGCTTGAAGTGTGTAATTGTCAGTAATGTTTTTGATATCACAGAGCTTCACCTTCTCCACTAAACCGCCAACAAGTTTACCCGTGGGGTGGAACTTGTCCCAGTAGTTCTTCTCCAAGGCACTGACTAGGGAAGATTTGACGGTTTCAATTTGACTTTGTAAGATACCGAGTCGCTTTTTGTTCGATTTAACTAAGTTCTGGATGTGGGAGTCATCCCACTTGGGATTTTCGGACTTGAATTGAACGATTTTCTTCTCGACTTGTTCGAACTCCGGCTTGAGAACTTTGTATTCCACCTCGGCTTTGGTGAGGTTGTCGAGACGGAGAAGGATATCCGCGGGAGTACCGGAACGATCTTCACATTTTGTAATGAGCTCCTTAACTTTGGTTATTTTGTCAGAGTTGGCCTTGATACCGGTTTTAATTTCTTTCTCCTGGTCTTGGAAGTTTTCGAGGGAATTTTCTAGCTTCTTGGAGATATCTTCAAGTTCCTTAAATTTGACTTCAATTTCTTGGCCTATGTTTGCCAGTTTAGGGATTTCTTTGCTGGTGAGAGCTCGAAGTTGTTTGGCTTTCGATTCCAAGTTAATTTTTAAATTGTATTTTTCTCCGAGTTGGTCCTTGTATGCGTCAAGTTTCGAGCGAATTATATTGCTATCACGAACGTTGTCCGCTTCTTGGAGAGCTTGCTTTGTGGAGTCTAGCCAAGACAGGATGAGGTCTCTGGAACCTTCAATGGATTTCCAGAGGACGTGCTGGGTTTCAACTTTCGGAAGGCTGTTTTGAATGGTTTCTTTAATTACGTCGAATTGCTGATTGAGTGATTGGATTTGGGTTTCTAATGGAAGAGACTCGATCGGACCAAGGGTTTCTAGCTTGGCTTCTAGGGCTTTCGTTGAAGTGTTCAGATTGTCCAGGGTTGGCTTCTGAGCGTTAAGCGTCACTTCTTGTTTCTTCACCTTTGAGAGCACACTTGCTGTTTGAGAGGCATCTTGAGGGATCGTTTCTAAGGCCGATTTTACATTCTTTTCGATTGTATTAAAGGTAAAGTGGAGCTTATCCTGATTTTCCTTGATTGCGGCAAAAGAGGCTTTAGCGGCATCGCAGTTTTGGATCTTTCCTTTGATCAAATCTGAAATTTTATCCCATTCTGCATCAATGGACTGGATTATTGTCGTCATTGAGCTGATGTTACCAGGCTCATTTTCCATTAGCTCTTTGCAAAGTTTTCCTAAATTAGCTTTAATGGCTTGCTTCTTTTCGTGCTCGGCAAGTAACGTTTGCAGTTGTTGCTTCGTGTCGTCCAGGTTTTGCACATCAACCTTCGTGGGTTTCAAGTTGCCGATACTTTTACCGATTTCTGCCATATACACGTTGAGATCTTGGTGGATAACTTTGATTTCTTGAGCCTGTGACCCGATTTTCTTTTGAGCTTCTACCATTTCTTTCACTTTTTTGTCCAGGTTTTGGAGTTTGTCCTTGACTTCGTGCACAAGTTCCACTGCTGTCACTTTCCGCAATGTGGTGGGATTTTTCACTATTATGTGACTTTCTTGGGATTTGACATCCAGAGATTTGGCTTTTGGCTCAACCTTTGCTGCATTCTGAATTAAGCCAATTATTTCTTCGCTGATATTATGCAGCTCTGCTTCGTCTATGCCGGAGACCAGAAGTTGTCGGTTGAAATGCTGAATGGATGAGTCGGTTTCTTTCACCCAGTTATTAATATCTAGCCAGTTATTAAGGGCACCCTTTTTACTTTCCAGAGTGGTTGCATAACTCTGAAATACATAGATGACAATTTTTTTAAAAACATTACGCTACAAACTTTTAAATTACAGTGATATTTCCACAATATTTACCTGGTATTTCTCGGATACAGTGGCATGCTCTTGGGTGGGTATGGAGCCTAATTCACTCACGTCCTGTTGGTGAATTTCATACTCATCAATGAGGGTATGAACCTTTTGAATTGAAGCATCTAACTGGTTCAAATAAACACTGTCAACTTGAATGACCGCAGTATTAAATTGATCCAACCAACGATGGAGATTTGCTATTTTTCCTTCTTGTTCTTGTCTACGGAAATATTTGAAAAGAAGCCGTTATTAGATTTCTTTAATTTTAACTTCCAGTTTAATGTTAGTGTTAATTAAATGCATGTAAGCAGTCCTGTCTGGATATGCTACGAAAAAAACATGTAATTACCTTTGTATGGATTCATCAGAAAGCTCGATCATTTTCTTCCGGATGTTGTCAGCCAATTTCGCGTGCCTTTCTTTCAGCTTGGCTAGATTGCCACTGAGAGCACTAGATCCTTCAGACGAGGTGTACTGTGTGATGGAGTCCAACTCTTGCGTGATCGGAATCAACTTTGACTGATAGGATGAGCATTGGGCTCCCAGTTCCTGTTCATTTTAAGTTTATATTAAAAGCTTTTCATTGCATATGAAAAGCATACTAAGTATATTACCTTGTACTGACAGTGCAATCAAAGAATCAAGAATTTTGACCCAAAACAGTGCACTCTTCCTATAAGAACACCGCTAAAAGCAGCCAAATTTGGCTCTTATAAAAAACTAATTACGTATCATTCTGGCTGATAGGCAGTCAGGTTTTTTTGACCTTATAAAAAGGCACTGCTCTTATAGCGAGAGTTTATTGTAGTATTATCGATAATTTTGATGTTTAAAATATTGATTTTGCCCTGTTGCCGGGTAAAAGGAAAGAAAGATATAGTATGCACAAATTCTGAAAGGAAAATACTGGAAAGTATTCAAGGGACTTAACAGTAGCAAGTTACGGATATTTACTAGTAATTACTGCATCTATAAATTTGGAAGATAACAAATTTTACGTCTTAGAATATTATTACAAATATTTTTTGAATCGCATCAATAATTCATTCATGTACATACATAAGTAAGTTGAAAAGAGGCAAAGCTATACAATGAAATCTACTTACTTTCAAGCCGTTCATCTGTGCTTCTAGATCTTTAGTTGTAGCAGATCGGTTGTCAAAGTCTTTAGCGATTTCCTCCTCAGACCTGTCCAACCAACTGCTGAAGCTGTCGTTGTTGGACTCGTACTTGGTCCAGTTTTGAATAAGAGAATCGACTTTGTCTCGCCATTGCGTTACAGTATTCTGTAATAAGCAAAACAAATGAGACCTAAGGTTAAGTTTCCATTTGTTTTGAAAAGTATAATTTAAAAATTATCGGAGTTTCTTACATTAATAACCGTCCATTTATTTTTTAAGGCGTCCAAATCATCCTGAGCTGAGGAGACGTTACCAGTCTGCTCAATCTCAGCAGCAGCATCTTCAAATTTAGTTTTTATGAGGACAGTTTCGTTGATAAATGCCTATATTAAAGTACAGCTCAAATGTCACACAAATATTGTACAAACAAATGCCCATACATCAAAGATTGTTTCTGCAAACGTTTTATTGTTACAAAAAATAATTATTACTGACCTTAATTTCTTGCAGGTTAGATTTCGCTTCAGGTAAAGTAGTGGGAAGGTTAAGTCCCACGTTTAATTTCACCTCAGCCTTTTCAATCCAAGGCTGAATTTCATTGAGCTTATCTTGACATTGAGTCCAAGCATGAAGAACCTATGATTTAAATAATTTAAAAAAAAACGTTGTAATGAAATCGTGCCAAATATAGATACCTCGGTTGGTACAAAACTTTACCTTCACTGACTCCTCGGTTTGAACCCCGACAGTGTCAAAGAGCCCAACCAAAGTAACCTTGAGGTCATCAACTTGAGTGGCAAAATCTAGTCCAGGAACATCTCCCAATCCAAAGGCATCTTGTTCAATTTCCTCCAGTAGTTTCATCTTCTCTTGAATTTCAACTTGTAATTCATTGATCTTCTTAACACGTTCCCCAGGAGGTATTTCCATGCTCAACAACTGAGCCAAAAGCTTTTGAGTATTGAGCATCCAATCTCGAAGTTCAGCAATTTTATCACTAACGGACTTCCACTTGCTGTTGTCAGTCTGAATTGAATTGATTTTCTGATCAAGCAAATCCAACAATCGTAGCAACCTCGTCTCGATTCCTTCAACTTCTTCTTGAAGCTTGAACTTTTCATTGCTGGCTTCCAGTTTCAGGCAGAGATCTTTGAGTTTTCTCAGCGTGTCTTCGGTAGCCTTCCTTAACTCAACATTTAAATTTTGTTTGATTTTGAGGTCCTCAGAAATTTCTAAGTTGGAAGTTCCAGGAAGAATTCTTTTCAGTTCACTTTCGGCTTTGTCCAGAAGCCCTAGGATGTCATTTTTCTGTTTTTCATAATCGACCCAGATCTTTTGGCACGATTTGAGACTTTTGACTTTATCATTGATTTCGCTAAAAACGGTGGTCCAAGTTTGGTCAAGTAATACTGTTTGATTTGGGATGAAATCCAGCGTATTTGGTTCCTTTTGTAAGTCTTTGCCCTTCTGAAGTAAAGAGATTATAACTGGCCTTTGCTCTGTTTCCAATGATTTCAGTACTTGATTATACTCGTTGATTTGCTGCTCCACTTGAGACAGGGTCTCAGGCTGGTTCAGAATGGTTTGCTCCTTAAGTCTTGTCAATGTTTCACAGATCTAGAAGTTTCATTAGGATTGCATTTATTTATTTACCTGGATATTGTACTAAACAACTTCGTGGATACGTTCAACGTCCGGTAATATACACTTACCCTTTCAGTTTCTTCGCGATACGTGTAGCACTTGGACGTGATCTCTGTTTTTACCATGGTAATCTCAATCGTCGGAACCAGATTTTTATATCTAGAAATTAAGCTTTCGAGTTTATCTTGCTCCTCCATGTACTTCTCTTCACTGGTCACTCCAGATTTGGAAATAAGAAGATCGAGCATTTGGACTAGTTTCTTCATATCATCACGCTTCTGGTCGACCTCACGACAGATGCCCTAAATTTAAAGAAGCCATTAAATACGAGAAACGTTTAGAATGCACAAAGTGACAACTAGTGGGAAAAGTGTGTAAGACCGTTACCCTAAGTGTTACGAGCTGCGTGCAAAACATTCATATTTACAAAGGTAAGTTATTGGCAGTTGTGAGATTGCGCTCTCTATTAATTTCTTTAGCAGCGTGCTAAATTTTTACAAATAGGAAGTGGCTTTATTGGCTTAGTTATTAGTTTTTCTTACCAAAAATCGGGATTTCTCCTTTTCAAAAGTCTCTATATCACCTACGTCAGTCATGATGGATTTCAAGGTGGAGTCCACTGTATCCATCCAGTTGGAAACTTCTTCGTACCTTTTTAAATACAATGGATGTTAATTTCTGAATTTATATTTAGAATATTATAAGTGGACATTTGATACTACTATTGAATTTACTTCTTATGATAGGCATCCCACTGTTCGGGAATGTCCTTCAATTGAACATTAAGTTTGGCAACTCTTTCGAAAACAGAATTATAAGCAGTTTTGGCTTGGTCATATTGTTCGGTTAGACTGGAGTCATCCGGGTATTGAAGGTTAAATCTATCCTTCTTTTGCTGTAATCTGTCAAGGCATTTCTTGGTGTGATCTACGATGTTGCCTTTCCTGAAGTAAGTCTATTTATAGAGAAGATGAATTTTCGTATTGATTTGATGGAATTATATTTAAATGCTGTGAAATTATTTTTAATAGACAATAATATGTATGTATTCATTTTAAATGTACAGAATACTTGGTAGTGTTGCTAATTTACCTGATTCCGCTGAAGAATCGTTTGAATATCCTCATGTTTACTCAGCATGACGGTTTCGTTGAATATTTCCTTATCAATATCCTTCAACAAAGCAGCTAATTCTTCCTCTTCCAGACGGAATTCTAATTTCGTGAGGTGGACAGGAACTCGGGACATAATGCTCTGAAATTATTTTAGAAGTTTCAAACGGAGTCTTGATTACCGAAGAATAATTTTGCATGAACTAAAGGGAAGGAACTTACATTCCATTGACTTCCTATTTCTAAAACGGTAGTGTTAACAATGCTGTAATCACTTGGGGGAATATTTCTTTGCAAATCTTGACTAGCCTTTATCATATCTTTCAATGGACGGTCATTGATTCTCTCAAAGTATTCCTGTAATACGACCAAAGCTTGTTTGAAATTAAAGCGACAAAGACAATTTTTCAATTAACTTAGCAGCTCTAGAAAATTGTGTTGGTTAACCTTATGAACTTGCACGACTTGTTTGGATTCTAAACTAGGCTCATTAAGCATCTTCTCTGCGGTCATTATCCAATCCGTTACATCCTTCTTGTTTTCTTCGAAATTCTTCCAGCACCTTATAAGCTCTTGAAGTTTCTGCAGTGTGAGAAAAATAATGAAAGGCATCTACATACATCAGCTCATTCAACTACAAGTACCTATAGTTTGTCCCTTTGAAACAAAAATTGGTAGAATTTATGTTACACCCAATTATAAAAAACTGAATTAACATACTTGCTCCGCATCCCTGGATACTTGATCCACAGAGGCGTACTCGTTGTTAAGTTGCCGCATTTTAATTTGGGGGTTACTAAATTGATCTCTCTGGTCTGGTCGTACTGATTTAACGATATTGTCGAGCAGCTTATTTTTACTTTCAAGCATGGTTTTGTAGTAGAGTTTTTTGTTGAAGAAAATCTGTAAAAACATAAAAATTGGCAATGATATTACTTCACGAAAAGGAGTCTCGTCCATGTGTATCGTTACGCTTTCCTTACTCTATGTTGGTCTAGGAGTTGTTGGCAAGTACTAGAATTAGTCAAAGGTATTTGGCTATAAGAGTTCATCAATTCGGTGGCACGGCTTAACCAATTGCTAATTTCATCCTGCCCAGCATCAAGAGCTTCTTGTTGAAGGAGAAGCTGTTGAATGATGTTTTGTCTAATTGGCAGTTGGGCTCGGACACGGACTAGATTTTCTGTAAGCAAACAATGCAGAGATGATAATTAACCGCAAGAAGTAGATACATAGAGACATAATTTTTTCATCAAGTACTTACCCTTCTCTTTCTTAATAGTCTTCACAATCTGATCTACTTCATCTCCCTGAAGTTCTGGCAAGAGGGCTTGGAATTTCTTATTAACTAGGCGCCACTGTTCATCCCTTTGATCGATTTCCTGAATAAGCGTCTGTGAAAAGAAGGTACAGTAATGAAAATTGTACATGAGGACAGCAGCTTACAGTGAAACGTTTTGTGTACATTTGACATGTTTTGTTTACTAAATAAACGTTACCTGTAAGACTTCATTGATGCACCGGCAGTCTTCGACGCTGGCAGGTTGTCGACTCAAGTAGTCATCAGCTTTTACGATCCAAGTTTGTAGTTCGTGAAGTTGTTTGTTAAATTCATTTTTCAGTTTGAGAATTTGACCGGAGAATTGATACTGCTTCACTTGTTGGTACAAAATGTTCCATTTTGTGGTGATTCTACTAAATACGTCCTTAATTTCTAATGTTACAGGTTGATCACAAGTTGCGGATAGGAAGTTTACAGTATCCTTCAGTAAATTGTACTTGTCCACCCACGTACTTAGATCCTACAGGGTAACGCACTTGATTGAGCATTTTTTGCATAAAAAGCACTTAAACACACGAGAACTTGTTAAAGTAGTGACCCGGAATTGCTTAGTAAGTTACCTGGAAATACTCAAGCTTCTGGTCTTCAGGTAGCTGTACCATAGGTAACGATCTATCGACCCACTGTTCTAGCTCAGGATGTATTGTGTTGTACCTTCTCCAATAAGCAATGACTTCCTCGAGCATACTTTGAACACAGCGGAGCTCCATGCTAATGTTCTTCCACCGTTCCCCGATCTCCCACAAGAAATGATCTGCAGCTCGAGATTCTCTAGGGTCTTTGGAAAGGAGGTTTCTTTGAGCGATTTTGAATTCTAATGTCATTTTATTTACAACCTCCGACAAGATTTTAAAATGATTCTAATTTACCTATTCCACCGTCAGCTTTGTATTCCTGAACTACATGCTCCATGTCCACATAAGCTCGTTGAAATTCTTGAAAGATTTTATTCTTATTCACAAAATTATTGTATTGATCTAACAAGTACACCGCGTGGTCTTCCTTCCCATACTTTATCGTCCATTGCTTCAAACGATTTTCTATTAAAATTATGAATGCTACTAGGCAGCACTGGAAAAATGGGTAAATGGTTCCATTAGGTTCATTATAGTATTATTAGCCTTGTTTTGAAGCCAAAGGAATGGTTTTGCCCCAAAATGTGTTCTAATATTGGATTATAATAGTTCTCATACGAAGAAAATTCGGTAGTACATGTAGATAATTACCTTGTGTTCCAAAAATTTGAGCTTGACAGCCCTCTTCAATGCCAAAGGTGGGATGGCCTCGAGTCTCCTGGCTAGAGAATTGAGCTGCTCCGTAGGGATGGAACCAGCAGTTGGCAATTGGAGAGCTGATTGGAACTCCGCTTGAATATTTGGTAATTCGGCAAAGAAAACCTATGTATGTGTACATACAATGTCAATTTTAATTCTACTGATGAGTGTGAGGAAGCCTTATTTTTTTAAAAAAATGTAATTGATTTACTCCGATGTAAGAATTTATTGGTATTGCCCTTTTGACAACATTACCTTGTGGTCTTCAATTTTCGAGTTAAGCGTACGGGCCGCTTCATCGTTCATAATATCCGGGACGTCATGGGAGCTCAAAAGCAATTCTGCTTTAGCTATCCATTGACCGATCTTGTTAAAAGGTTCAGGGAGAAGGGAGTCCAGTCGCCATTGCCATTCTTTAATCTGTAAATGCACGTGCCTGACTTATAGTTTTTTGAGATTTTATAGTAGCTATAAATATTTCCTTCGACGTAAAATAAATTATTCGAGAAATTAATTTGGTTAAACCTGAAGTTGGAGTCTGTCCCAAAGCATATGCAAGAGTGGGAAGTCCAGATTGGCAACACCTTCGTATCCCTTCAACTTCTTGTAAATCTCTTCTTTCTCCTCCAGTTCCCGACACATGTTGAGGAAGTCACCGTAGCTCTTAGACAAGGATCCGGTTTGTTTCATGTGCTCATTGAATTGTATTTTTTGATTTAACCAGGTAATGAGTCCATCAAAATATTGGGTAATCAAATCAAAATCTGATTGCGGCTCGTTTGATTGTCTGTGCAAGAACTGGGCTACATAAGTCATGATGGATTTCTCATCTGGTTTGGGAACATCCACATCTTCTGGATCCAGCAGTTTGGGAATGTTCAATTCCTTTTCTGCTATATTAAATGCTGTCTCTAAACGTGTTCGGTTCGTTGAGGATTTCAATGACTGAGGGTCCACTGTATTCGGTTGGATAGAATTAATAACTGAAAGAAAAGCGTTGCCATCACGCCAGTCTGATCCAAAGTTGGTGACTTGCTGCCTGTGACTATCCCTGCTCATACGTCGATAAGGTCAAATACATATAACCATGGAATTAGTACTCATATTCATAAAACTTACTAAAATAAATGTGGCCTAAAAACTTGAGCACTTCCGAATAAGGATAACAGTAATAACCTTTTAATTAATTCTTGGACCCATTGGAGTAAAATCCTGCGGGCTCCTTGCTTCCATTTATCTACTGGAGTGGCCCTACCACCTTGGCCGTGCAAAATGGTAATAGGCGATTCGCTCGGTTTTAGGCTACTCGTCGGTCGACTTTCGGTTTCTTTCGTAGGGGTAGCTTGAGTGAAACGGTAACCCAAGCTTGTGAGGATTTTGGTATTTTCCTCAATCTAGCAAATTTTTTAATCATTAGTTCATTCAAACAAATTGTGCAATTTCATATTTTACCCAGTTATAGAATATATAACTTAATTGTTACCAATGATTGACTACTCCGATAATGCAGCTTTTGAAAATGTAAAGTTAGATCAAATCTTACAACAAGGCTTGTATTAATTATTAATTACGGGTATTTTCATTTTACTAAATTTTCAAACTGTAAACGTTTTTTTTTTTAAAAAAGATCTCACCTGGAAGTAGAGAATGATGGTCCATACCAGGCCCAAAACAACTGCAGGTCTGCCATCTACAATATCTGTAGCGTTGATGTTCACAAGCTTGATCTAAAAACGAATGAGCATAAATTCCCCATTAATGTATTTCAGGTGTTTTTATGAATTTTCAGGAATAATTTCACTGGTAATAGGAATCCCGGCTCTCACCCGTTTGTTCTGGAGGAACTGTAAAGCTGTATTGACGTTGCTCAAGTAATGCGGTCTCCTGAGATTTTTGCCTTTCTCAACCGGCTATATCAGCATGTGTCAACAAGAGTCAAGGCATTAGATTCATATCAAGCATTGGTGACAGACAATCAGAGTAAAGTCTGCATTTGTTATGAACTTTCAATGCGTGTGGCATGCTATTTTTTATTCTATTTATTTTTATAGACCAATTTATTTTCAAATTGAGCTTGCCCCTGGAGTGCACCAGCTTCGTATGGGGTAGCCAGGTTTTTTCAGCTTTAGTAACAGTTTTCTTTCTACCATTCCCAAATATGAATCTCACCAGAGACTAGGATTGGTTCATATTATATTACTCTTTCATACCTACGGAGTCTCCAAGGAAATCCTAACGAGGATTAGACTTAAATTTGTATGGGATGGATTTCGTGCAAATTTGTCATTTGCATCTGACGTTGTGCCGAAAAAAGTGTCCACTGCTGTCATTCCTCCAAGTGTGGAAAGAATTCTATAGACTCGGAATCTCTGTATATTTCATGGGCAGACATCCTACTATTTCTGATTTTCTGGAGTATATATCATTCATCCCAGCTAAATTTAGATATCGATTTAATCATTACACCGAACACATTTGATGGCACATCTGCATTAATACATAAGTAGTCTCCTGCTGTGCTCATAGCTGTGAAGAGCTAAGCGATCGAGAGAAAAACCAGAATCCAAAATACTGGAGTTTAAGTTCTCTGTATAAATATCTCTCTCGCATTGTCAGTACATATGATGTCTGGTTGGCAGGAAAAATCCCATGCCACAGACCCTTTCTATAGAAGGCCATTTATCCCGACCTGTGACTACTGTACACAGATGCACGGCTCGTATGTATGTATGTAGATGTCCAATGGAGGGATGGGATTTGAGAAGAAAATGTTTTCTCCTTTAACGTATGTAATAATAAAATTATATTATCTACTCCTTAGAATCCGTCTCTTAATGTTTCTACAATTAAAAGTACCATTTTTGTTACTGCCTTGATTTTAGCACCCATCATTTTGACAATGAAGGGTATTCCTTAAAAATCAGTGAAGGATGCTACTTTCAAAATCTCCATCCGCAGAGCCACTAATAATTAAAGCCATAAATGTTGTTCTGCTGATTGTTATTACTGAACAAAGTAACGAAGGTCCAAGTAACTTTTACGACACTTTTTTATAGTTTTTCAGCATATTGTTCATGGAGTTGTCCAAGGTCAACCCTAATTTTCCCCGTGTGTGCTCATGCTACTCAAAATCGTGTCATGTACATACATGAGTTAGTTTAAGAGTGATAAGAGCACCCATAAAATTCTGGACACTCAGACAATTAACTGTAGCTACTTCGACTAATGGGAAATGGAATGGATTCTTGGCATCCTGTATGGTGCAATTCACTGCATTACTACGGTGCAGTGGGCTGAACCTTATCCGAATCAGGATATGCATGGATGGTAGCTATTACAGAATAAAATGTGCTGCCATTAAAAACAGCATGCTTCATTAACTTAAAACATTTCACAGGCACAGTTTACATAAGACATGGAAGTTACTGGGTTGTTCAAAACTAAATCATTTCACTTTCCGTTGTGTGTACCTGCGCTCCTGTCTCAACACTCAATGATCTCAAAGTATACTCAAAGGCTTTTAACCTCTTCTCAAAATTAAAGACTCCATTCTTTTCATGTACCATACGCCTGGATTTGACTCACAACCAGGGTGCGTAACTTAGTAGCTATACAGGATATGTCATGAAACATTATTGATTGTGAGCCATGTATGCGTGTCCGTAGGCCATCCTCTCAGTCAGACTTCTGCTACACTTAAAATAATAGGAGTTATACAGACAACCGATTGTCTGAACCCAACTATGCTACGGGCATTTCTAACATGTCAGTTCGGGGAAGTTTACATTCCTTGAATCCATAAGACGAAAAATTCTAGTGAACTAGTGAAAGTTTCGTTTAACTGTATCTCATGCATACTAACTAGATATGTGTACTGGGTTTAACGTCTCTAACCAATAGACATCCCCGTTCTACAAACGGGTCCAGGAGCTTTGTATTTCTGTTTTATTTGTCTACGCATTACAGAACGTGGGAGAAAAAGATTTCTGATGTTGTTCCTTGTTTATAACTTAGCTGCTGAGTAAATAAATTGCCTCGAACCTGAAAAATGAAGATACTAATTTGCAGCTAGATGCGCAATTGAATTGCCAGGAACAATGGCTAAATTCAAGGAATCAGCCTAGTTAAAATACATCTGGGCTATTCCTACTTGAACTAAATGAATATTTTAATTGATTTAGATGGAGTGAGTAATTACTTAGTTTATCCTTAATTTTAATAAATGATGCATTCAGTTACAGAGAACTGAAGATCATCCCCTGGTCGAACACCGATAGAATGCGTACAATGTGACGCGTGGACAGACATCACACACAATTTTAAAAGTACAGATAGCGCTCTTAAATAAGAGATGCTTAATGTCCTCCCCCTAGAATTCTTACACGTATTTACAAACATCTAGATCTATGAATGCAAAATGTGTAATTTAACTTACCAAGGTTTCATTTGAGAGAACTTGTAGCAATCCGAGGAGTTTTGTTCCGTCCTTTAGGTCATCTATTAAGTCAACGACATGAAGTGGTGGCACGTGCTACATAAGCATAGAAAGATGAATTAAAAGAAAACGGAAGCGTGTTTTTAGGTTAAATTCAAAAGCGATGGTTCCTTATCCCTATCATCATGATCATTTAGTGGTAAATTTAGCTTTTGACTGCAAGGTGCACACATAAATACACCTTTTACTATCACTGTCCCGATCCGGTTAGTCATGGCATAGAATTTTGGGATGCATGCGTAGGATACACCCGACATGATAATACTTTACAACTGTTCACTTTTATTTTTATGTAGTTACCTTTGCCAAGTATGAATTTATCCAATTGGTGAATGTTTTCTTCTGGACACGTTCTTGTTCATCTGTGAGTATCAAAGAATACAAGCCATCAGTTTCAGTCTTGCGAGACATACATATGGGAAATGTGTACAGCACATGCTGAGACAAACCAAGCCTTGTGTGCAAACGTGTGTCAGTCATCACCATTTTTTCCCATGTAGAAATTACTCACTTGCAGTTTTTGCAGTAATGTGAGGTAGTAACCGACTCTTAGTATTTGAGAACACAAATATTTGCACCTCTTAACGTTGTCATGCTACTCATCAAAATCAAATATTTTAATTACAGTACTTTGAGACAACTGCTCTCATATCCTGTATGCCTCCTTGAAGACAACAACTGGGCAAAGAATTTAGCAGCAATAGCAATAATAATAATACACGGACCATTTGAAGAGACCTAATTTAAGTGCAGATATGCACAAGTATGTACATACATATGTAATTATGTACCATACAGTGTACGTTCGAACTGAAAGAAAGTAGGTTTAGAGTTCTTATGCATCAAAACAAACTCCCCTACTCCTGCAAGATTAAAAGTGTACTTGCAATATTAATTCGTAAAAATCTTCTGCACACTCCTGGCACCATATTTTGGCTTCTCTTTGAATAAATTACATTTAAGAACACATGTAGCACACGTATGACTCTGCAAGAAAAGTATTTTCCCGAAGGCTCTTTCGTAATTTCAAATATACTTTACCAATGTTTAACTCAATCTCAGATCACACTAACTGAGAATCAAGTGATCTTTAAAGAACAGCCGAAGGTTGCATAAACAGATTGGAGCTTGTCAAGTCAAAAGGTGTGTAACCCCGTGGGTATTTAATTGCTTCAAATTTCCTACAACTCCTACGTTTTATGACTCTCGAAGATTCCAGACACATTTGAAAGGCTTTGTTTTTTTTTCACACTTTGACTCCTTGGGACTGCCTTGGGAGCCTACTAGAGCTAAGCGGTCTTTTGTATAAGCTATTATTATGAAAGTAATTATTGTAATAAGGTGTCCATGCCGGCTCATTGTTCAGTGCTTATTAGTTAGCTCAGCCTTTGATTTTATACAATGATCATTCCAACAACACTGATTCGAAGTACTATGATTACAGAGACTCTTCCTATTTGCGCAATACTTCATCTTTATAGAACATTTGAATCAGAGCTTTCCTATTATTATGGTTACCCCTTAAAAAAAAGGAGCAAAAAACAAGTTTCCTGAATTTCCACATGTGCAATTTTCCCTGGTGTGCTAAGATAAATATACTTGCCTTTGATATCATGAATGTGATCATCGTATGTGCCACGATTGAGTTTGACACTGCGACTTAACAAGGTACTGAAACGCCCACTTTTACTAAATTCAACATCACTGACTGGAGCAGTCGGGGAGTCCACAGTGCTCTTACTTATCTCACTGATATTACACTTGACACTTTTCAGTCTTTGCTGAACAGGAGACGAAGGAATGAATTTGATGTCCGAATAGCTGGAACTGGAAGTTGTTGTAGTTGGACTGACAATGCCTTTTGGAATGGGACTGCCCGACTTACTACAGCCTGGTCTGATTGGAATGGAATCACTGGAATCATATTTTGGTATAAAAGATTTCTTAATGATAACTGGACTTCCTCTGGGGGACGGTGAGAATTGTCTTGTGGAAGCTCCGGACACATTTCTGGACCGTTGAGGGGATGCGGATGCACTTGAGGATGCTCCCATAAATTCATATTTAGCAATAGTATTTTTTATGCTGGAGTAGTGGAGTTCAGGAATATCAAATGATTTGGATAAGTGGTCCAATTTATAATCCGGCCCCTTTGGACGGGGTCCAGGTGTCGCTTCCTTTGACTTGGATTTACTTACATCCTTCTTTGAATTAGAACTTGATGATGCCATGTTTTCATGTCCACCGCTGCCGCTGACATCACCACATGTGCCGGTATTGGTAGGAGTCTACAGTGGAATGGTTATTAACTTGGAATTAACTGTGCAGCTCACTTCACAGGATGAGTGCCGGAGTATGCAGGAGTTCAATTTACTTGAGTGGCTGTATGGGTATTCCTCAAGATGACATTTGCAGAATTCCTTGTATTTATGGATTGTTTTGACATGCTATTGGCAGCAAGGATATTACTGGCAGGTATGTAATCATGTACTCAACAATTTCTGTGAGCCCGTAGGCGGTTTTTTTTTTCTTTTAGGTATTTTTCGTGTCTAAATAAACTTATCTAGTGTATGGCACATGTTGTATTTTTTTTTACACTGAAAGATATTCACTTTTTGGCTTGAAATGCACTCTTCAAACTACCGGTTGGAGCTCCTTGAGAGATTTTATTTTTTTTTCAATGTTTCCTATATCCAGATATAAAATATGCACCATTTTTTTTATTGTACTTGAGACAAGACGCTTAATATTTGTCAGTGTAATCAATTCCAGGTAAAACTTTTTGGTAGAGATTCTTTTGGTAAAAGAAAACTAGACCAAATATCACATTTCCAGCTCCCAGTGCACAAACAACAACAGTAATTATCACATGCTAAGTGTTCATACGCTCAAAAGCTACTCACTCAGTTTGCTCTCGCTTACACATTGTAGTACGGCATACTTTCAACAATGCAAAAAAATACTTACATTCATCACATTCTGTCCCCCCTTCTCCCATAGTCTACTCGTGCACATGCAAGGTACACTAAAATTGGAGGTATAAGGAAAAAGTGTGTATTACAGAAATGTTAGAAAAAAATTAGCAGACATAGACTTTTATATGTAGTCAAGTACCCATCATGTATTTACTTGTATGTAATTCTGCGAGGTATCCCATACGTGCATACTGAACTACACTGCTTTACAAGGTTATTATTACAAGACTTTATAGGACTACAAGGCCGTTTTTGTTTGGAAAAACGTGGACTATATAATATGAGCGAGTGTAATAAAAGAGTCTCGGCGAGCGAGGGAGAGAGTGGATATTTTTCGCATTGTTGCTACCCCTTCAGGTAAAACCTCATGCTGCTGCTATATTCCTCGTTTTTTTCCTTCATAAGTTACATACACACACATAGATAGGACTGTCACAGACTCTCGTACAGAGAAAATTACATGGTTGGATAAAATCGAGTAGGTATGGTAATATAATTTACTTCGTACACTTCACAGGAATACGATTCCCTTTGTTTTGAGAATTCCTGGGTTACGTCATGGTCCTTCCATGTTAGGCAAAGGAGAGGAATTTTGCAGGAAAACTTCAAAAATCTTGAGGAATTCATGCTGCTATAGGGAACATTTTTTTTATTGCTAAAAAATGCAGGAGCGCGTAGGCTTCTACTGGATTTAGCGGACGCAAAAACTATTTTAAAAAAATGTTAATTACATTAAATTAACATACTGGTCTGCTCTCATGTAACAGGTTAAATGTTAATTATACGGGTTAGCACACACAAGTGAAGTTCTTGGGATGGAACACTGTCAGATGGCTCGGACCACAAAAGACAAATCAGCTCCAGACCTGGTGCTAATTGCAAGCTTCGTTGAAATGCTGAATAGTCCAAAATAAATTAGGTGTGCTTACTCTATAGGCCTATTGATAAATACTATGGGCTAGAAGCTTGGACTAAATGTACTACTTCCAATTGGTCAAATGCCCTGGGGCATGATTTACGACTCCGAGACAAATGCAAAAAATTACTTGGGGTCGTGACCCTTCCCAATTTCAACTCGACAAAAAAGGCAGTTAAATACGTCCAGCTAATAAATTTTACTTTCAAAATAAAATCACCATTTGCAGTTTTTTTTTTCAAGCACTTTCAATGTAATTAATGTCTTTTAACAATTAACAGTTGCAGTTGGCTATTCTTTACACGATAAATCTAAAACTGCAAAAATTCAAGAGCTGTCAGCTGATAAGGAAATAATCGGTACTATAAAATCAAATATGTAGTTGTTGAAATCACAAAGTGTTCTTCCACGTTCTGATACAAAACACTAACTCCTGTGGACGGTCGCCACGAGACAGGCGAAGCCCCTAATGGTCCTCACCTTGTAACAATAATTTTTCGTAATTACACTTAAAGATCCCAAGCATGCAATGTTTATATTGCCAACTTAGCTCTGAATTGTGAACTGTGAGCATCCAAAGATACCCCCAGAATATAAGAGTAAATTGGAGAGACTTAAATAAAACTAGTGCAGCAATGCAAACCATTAAAATTCGACCTTGACAGAGATTAATTTTCTTCTGTACACACACAAAAAAAAAGAAATCTAAAGTCATACCTAGATTTTAAGACCAGGTCAAGTCTCAATGAAGCAGGCTCCTACAGCTCATTCTTCACTTATAATTAAATATTCCTTATCTCAGCAAAAGTTGCTGAGACTCCCATATTTAGCCGAAAGCTAATGAATGAAACCACTGATAAGCTTACAGGCAATTACTGCATAGTGTCATGAAATTTGTCGACAAAACTGACACTCATATATTTCCTGCCTGACACATTTACTCGCCATCTGACCAAGTTTTTATTGTCGCATCTTTATTTTTGTGGATTTGCGAAAAGCCGTCGACAAGGTCAGACATTTACTAATGCTTAAAGAGGCACATCCAATTTTACTAACAAGCATGCTCTAACAGGTTTCCATTTACAGATCGTGAATTGAGTCTTATCACAGCGTAAATTACTTGTTTCCACTGAAATGGTTTTACAAGTAATCTCTGGAGCATACAATGATATGTACATACATTGAGTCTGTCTCACACATACATATATATATATATATATATCTACAGGGTAAGTATCCCCTGTATAATCCTTACTTGTAGCTCAAGGAAAGAAAAACAGGGAATAATGACAGGATGCATTTCAAAAACAATGATATGGTACATGATATTATAAAAGCTTACTACATTCCGTGCTATGGTAGCTAATATGGTGTGAAAATAGCAAGCTAAGATAATGGTAACGATGCAAAAATCTCGTGCTGGAAGTACAAGGTATTCAAAACATTCAAGTATTTATTTTTAATGGTCACTACAGTACTACAAAAGTGCACACACAAATATAAATTGCAGTGTTCAAAATTGGGAAATACACCAAAAAAATTATTCATCCCCCCATGTACATAATTACTTTGTACAATCTCTAGAATGTTTTTTTTTACCAAAGTTGCGATAGTCTTGTTGATTGTGGTTAAGTGATGACGCTTCATCAAATGGACAATTGTATTCGAATCACAATCTCATTTAACCCATAGTCTGCAATCTTTGTACCTGGATTTTTATATTCGCCGTAGGGTTTAGATGCAGGGAAGGTTTGGTGTCGCAATTATTGCAAAACATTTCAGATATCTTCCCAAATTCTATTGATGTGTGAACGTCTGTGGCAGTCACTGAGGAAGATGCAGATGCCACGATTTGATAATCACCAAAGGAAATTGTCAGCAATTTGCCATATACATAAAATATAATGCACTCATACTTATAGTATACAGCGGAGCACCAAAAAATCCCAATCTTGAATTTGAATCTTTGTGCTGTACATAATACTCACACAAGCCTAATTCAAGAATTTAGCAATTTCCTTTTCATTTATCACTTTCAAGGTTCCATGGACTGACATTTGGGTTCATTAAAATCACATTAAGTTGCAAATCCATGAGATTCATTGTAAGTATACTATGCAGAGTCACAACGATGAAAATATATTCTTTTGTTGCACTTCTTCCATTCAATGAGATCTCAAAAAATGATGTCTATATTTTCTAGTAAAGCACTTTTACGACCGTTTTTTCCAAATATTCAGGTGCTCTGTGTTTTTTTTTTAAATATTAATAACAATATTTTGAGGATTTGACGCTAAAATATTTACCAATATATATACATACTTATGGGCTGGGATTCCCAAGTTTTTCAAAATAATGGATTCCCCTATAAAATATAAGTTTCGCCCTTATTTGTACAAAAAAAAATCTTACTCTTTTTTTAGTACTAGAATATTACCAAAACCTTTCCTCTGATTGAGGCGAGATACAAAGGCATGATTAACCACACCTGGGAATGAGCACCGCTTAACATATTGGTTATAATCCCATTTTCTCTCACAGTCAGCATTGTATTGGAATTGGGCAAAAGTGTGTCAAATATTGGATTTTTGCCTATGTCCCAGAGCCCAGGAGCACGAGATACTCATGGATTTTAAAATTGGTACGTGGCCAATGTTTTGTTTCCAGTGATTCAGGGTTCCTTATACTCTATGCTTAACCGTTGCGATGGCTCCTTTTGTTTACAACAACTGGAAAAGTTACCTCAAACTAGATACTCCAAATGCAATGACATGACACTTATTACTGCACAAACATTGCGCACGTGGAACCGTTATAGAGTTACAAGAGTAGCCAAGCACGCAATCTGTATATTTCCTAGTGCATCCTTTTCTATAATGCGGTTCTAGTAGTGATTGAGCTCTAGCTCTAGCAGCAAAAATGCAGTAAAATTTTTATAGAGCACAGACTAGTTACATATAATAGGGTAGCATGAACTGTAGATGTCTACAGTGTGGAAACAGAGATTTGCAAAAAAAACTTGTTTCGTTTTTTTGTTGTTGTTCAAGTGCATTGTGCAATTTCCACAACACTTTTGTTTTTGCTCAGTACTTACTTACTTCCCCCTATATTTATTATTGTTTACTTAATGCATGAGGGCAATGATACATTAGGTGTCAATCTATTCATTTAACCTTTTAATTTTTTTTTGTGCCTCTCCTGGAGTGGCGCTGTTGAGTGATGTATATACGAAGATTTCTATCCCGCTGAGATGTGAGGGAATTGAGTGAGAATTTAATGACTGACCTTGCAAGTACTGGATGGTGAGCTGATACTCAGCTAATTTTTCATCTATGTAGTCTTGACTTTGACTAGCAATGATTTCGGCTGTGGTCATTCCATCAATCATCTCTTCCTCCGTAACTATGGTCGTTCGGGATGAGGAGGACATGTGGGATTCCGAGTAGCAGATAGGATCTATTCCAGGAGGGTAGACATACTCCATGTCATAGGATGGCTGGAGTGGGTAGAACATTTCGGGCGAGAATGGGGGTGGAGGTGGTAAATGCGGGGGCATAAAAGGTGGGTGCATTGGTGGTGGGAATCCCATCGGTGGTCCTGGCAGAGGGGACTGAGACTGACCAGGTGGTGGAGTCTGCGAATAGAGTAATGCAAGTTAGGACATAAATAATAAATAACACTACCCGAGTTTATTTACACAGATTAAATCCCTCATCACCAGGGTAGTCCTGGATTGTTTATGCTTCCCTCTATCAATGAACGGGTCAGTTACACTCAAGGCTACAAATCCCAGGAGTGGGCAAGTTTCTGCCTATTTTTTTGTGAAATCGACTCCAAAATAGTTTCCATGTTGTACATTGCACGTAGCTACCTCAAAAATTACTTCAATACGAGTTTTAAACTTTCTAAGGATCAATTATTATTAACTTATAGTTTTTGACGTTGTATGAATATTTAAAATCAGCCTTTACTTGGGAATTTTAATTTATTCATCAAGATTGAAAATAATTTTCTAGAGAATTTTTATTCCCTGAGGAGTGGATACCTTTCTACCTTTCATTCATACAAAAATTAAATTGTAAAGAAAAAACCATTTTGACAATAAGTGAGCCAAATTTATGGCTTAATTATGTACATTCTTTTCGCATGTAATTACGCACGATGAATACTGTAGTGTCAATTAGGCGTTTAGCAATTTAGATTAGGTAAACATGGAGGCGGAAATTTTGCCTTATTGGTTAATTTAAATATTTGTTGATTTAAAATATCTGCCCACCTCAAGCTCCTTGTCTGAGGGGATAGATAAGCAGCAAAACTCCGGAATCTAATACAATGGCAAACAATCTAGCCTTTGTGATACTATTACCCAATGCGAGAAGGGAAACCGTGAAGGTATCATTGGATACTAGTATCCTGCAGGTATGGCTTTTATTGTAGGATTGCAAAAAGTAAACAGACGGCTATTTATTTACATGAGCGAAAATTTAAATAACATATAAGTATTTCCTTACAAAACGGGGTTCATTTCTCAGACAGACACTTTAATCGAAAATCTGGTGGTACATCACATATCAGATCCTAACGACAGCCTTTGTGAATACTAAGGAGCATATTTGTGCATCTCGAATAATTTCCAAGCGTTGATTCATACTTGATGTTTTGGTTTTAGGTACTTGAGGATGCTTGTAATAAGCGTGGGCTGAATGCTAACGAATGGAATTTGAAGTATGTACTTGATATATGTCAACTCCCAAAGAAGAAACTTTGAAGCTCTAGCTAATTTCATTTCCTCTATACAGAATCTTTCTTCATCTGTCATAATAGGCACTACAATCGGATAGTCGAGTTGGGAAACTCAGTACGATTTTCTGGCTTGCCAAATAACGCTACCCTGGAATTGGTCCAGTCTCTAAAGCCCAGAGTTGAGTCTCCAATCACGGTTGTTCTTCAATTACAGTCGGGAAAAAGACTCATGCACCAATTTCCTCCCCAAAGTATGTGTTGTTGTCTTTTTGCTTGATGTAGGCTCAAATGTGTGTAAAAATACTTGGTATCAAAGAGATGCTAATTCCCTTACTTGCTCATCCCACCAAGTAGCAACCTTATGGGAGATTTTGGAGCATTGGTCATCACACAACGAGGATACAATAAAACTCACTCCAGGGATAGAACCTGTGTGCATTTACATGAGACATGAAATCAACGGCCGAAGTCGACTAGAAGAGAAAACTCTGAAATCACTTGGTTTATTTCAAGGTTCAGCTGTTATTCGACTAATTCATCGTCCCACTAACCAAGTGTCACAGCAGGCTAATATTAGTGGGATCCTTACAAAACATACGAGTAAACAAACATCTCTAGAGTCTACAGCTACAGCCTCACCGACAAATTCACCTCGTATTAAAAATATTAAAGGTACAGAAGTAGGGATAAGGAAGGCAATACTTAATATCAGAACTGCCGATAGCAGAAGCAATGGTAGTAATGATACCACGCGAAAACCTCCCATCAGTCCCAGTCCCAGGGATTCTAGGGATGAGCACAGTAAATCTCTCAACGAGACCAGTCCTCTGGGAGTTAATAAAAACAAAACACCATCCAGCTCAGATCAAGTTCGAACGGGGAATAATAAAGTCAATACTAGTAAATCTCAGTCCCAAGTGGCTCATCCAACTATTACTCCCAATGGGACTTCATCTAGTAGGACTCCCTCGTCAGGACCAAACGGCCATAATACTCAGAGACAACGTCATGCTCAGCCTGGAGAGTTACATATTGTAAGCAAAACTAAAGGAAGTACTAACAGAAAATAGTCAAAATATTTTATTATGTATGTGTGGATTGGAAACGTGAGAGGAGCACATTTACTAAAAAAAAGCAGCTTGGAGTTCTAAAATTTTGAACGTTAAACATGAACGGTTCGAATTGTACTCTCCATTTGTGCATTTTGTGTTTGCGCAGATAGGACCAAATGACGCTTTCCTGTATCATGCAGATGATGTGGATGTGCCGGAGATTGAGTCGCCGCCAGATGAATTTTACTCAGTAACGGTACAGGATGTACGAGGGATGTATAACTCACTTCAAAAAAGAAGGCAATTCATAACTGTTGGGCCTGACTATGTGTGATGACATCGCCATTAAAAATTTAACGAGCAATAAATGTCGTTATGAAATTATTTTTAGAATACAATTGGAAGACGCCCCTCTCCAAACACGATCGGCTCGCAATTTAGAACATGACAATAATATTCAAAGAATTTTAACCACACACCCTACCACTATAGTCCGTATACGATTCCCAGATCGTTTTGTTCTCCAAGCCACCTTTCAAACCAATGACACTATTAGTGCTGTCTACGATTTCCTACGAAACTATTTGGAAGATTCTAGATTAAATTTCTACTTGTGTAAGTTTTGAAGTTTGAGTACATATCTTCTTCGTCTACCCTCACGAGCAAACAACATGTTCATTGACTGTTTCACGTCGTCTGAGAATCTATTGCTTCTCGGATATTTTTCCTTTGCATAATTTTCAATGACACTCTTCCTTCTTGTCAAGTTGTATTTACACAAGGTTAGGATTTCAGTTTTCTTATCCCTGATTTTTCACATGATTTTGTTTATTATTTTTTTCTTAGTTAAAACTCCCCCACGTCAAGTTCTAGCACAGACCACAACGCTCCTCGAACAAGACTTGGTTGGCTTGGCTGTTGTCTATTTCGGTTCAAATTCTCAAAGAATCCGTTACCTCAAAGAATCCCTTCACCCTTCGGATCCTCAACGTGTGCTTTCCTTCTCTCTTAACGCCAGTCCCACTGGCTCACATTCCAGTAGAGGGAGAGGAGCAACTCTACCTATGCAGACACCTGGTGCTAATGCAACCACAGCCCCAGGACCAATCTTGCAATTAGTTAGCAAAACATTAGAGCCTGAAAATAACTCCAGGTCTGGAGCTGGAACTAGCTCAGAATTGCAAAGGAGAAATGCAGGTCGGCCTGCCGACGATAATAATTTCGTTCCAAAATGGTTCAAAAAATAAAATGCATAATAGCATGGCTTCCAGTGTCTCATGATTATATACCGTAATGATATCAACTTTGCTTCATTTTCTACTAGCAAGATTATTTCATGGTGCGAAAAAAAAACTCACCATGGCAATCGGTCGGAAAAAGGGCCGTGGTGAGTTGAAATGAAAGGGCGGTGGAGGTGACTTAGCATGAGATGGACTTGGCGTCCATCGCGGAGGCGGTTGAAAAGGCCGTGGTGACTCCGGTCTTGGATGGTGAGAAACGGTTGGCCTGCAGAGATAGGGAAAAACACATTTCAACACACATTAAAGAAAAGTCGCTGTCACTCACTGTTTGCATAACTGACAGTTTAGTTACCCTGAGCAATTCCTCAGGACATCGTGCTAAAGAAGAGCCATTAGCTTGACTAGTGAAACAACGGAGTTTGCATTATGCATCTATCTGCCTCTGAAAATTAAAAGCCACATGTGTCCACGTGACCTCCAGACTAATGTCAAACTCTGATAGCTACAGAAACAATGCCAAGATTGCTCTGATTGTTTAGTGTTATTTTGATATTTCCAGATTTTTGAACCTGCACCTGTAGTTTGGCTTGGTGCCCACGAGAGGCGTTTGCCTATCTTTGACATGCCTCATGTCTATGACTCAAGAGAACCTCATGAGAGGTTTACCTACATGATAAATTGGAATCTGACTAATTTAATTTAAAACCATTGTCTTCGACACGTCTCAATGTTGTAAATCACTATGAGTTCCGGCGGAATCCTAAATGTTGAAGTTCTCATCCTTTCCTTCATTAGTCTCTATTTTTATTTTGTTATTTAAAAAAAAATTATTTGAAATATAATACTTTTGCTTTAGTCACTCCAAGAAAAACTTAAGCTTAGTAAGAAATGTAAGAAACGTTGAACCTTATCAAAAATGGCGGCGGCGTTGGTGACATGAAGGGAAGCGGTGATCCCAAGCTGCCCGCTGGTGATTGAATATGTCCAGGAATGAATGGACTCTGAGGCCTTTGTCCAGACCCCGGACCAAAATTTGGGTTGGGCCAACGAGGTGGATTATGTGACATGATTAGAGGTAATTATATTTTATCCACAGATACAATTTTTCGGAAATATCTGCTATGAAGTTCTGGTAGATATTTTAAAACCTGGTTTGTTAAAACCGGAGGCAACGATTCCGTATAATTTATAAGGGACCTTGCTTTTTAAAAGCGTGATCACTTCCTCAGCGTCAAGTGAAGGTGACAAGACTTGATGAAACGTTCCCGATAATTAAATTCCTTCAATGGTGATCCATAAAAGAGGATGCTGCTATGGTAGTGACTAAGAATAGGTACTTCTTGCTGCAATTTCCTAGAAAATAGATTTTCTAGAAGTATGGCTCATAATTTCTATTTGCCCACGAAGAACACTGCGTGGGATGAAGTTAATGTTTGTGACGAAGCTAAAATCTTTTTATTTATGATTTTCCTCGTAACGTCACTCAGCTAAACTCAACTCAACTTTCGAGCACCACTACGTAAACTTGAGCCACTTAAAAGTTTTCGGGATTTTCCACCTTTTCACCCAGTTAAACATTTTCAATGAAAACAAAATAATTCCGGTTTGTTCAAGAAGCTCTACATATATATCTCTCAATTGTAGAAGTAATTTATTTTAGGATTAATATGCTAAACATCACATCTCAAAACAATGGACTAAATTTTTGGAATTTTTTTTATCAGTTTTTGACGAATAAAATAATTATTATTGAACTTAAAATATTTAATCCCCGTGAATCCTGTCGGGGCTTTTCACACACAATCACACTTGAAGAGTATAACACAAATTGGTAAGTACGTACGTATGCAATTTCTTTATTTCTGTTAGTCTCACAAATAATTGAACAGAGGGGAAAACTTGTATGCAGTCAGTTTCTTGACTTTTGGGAAATCTTAAAAAAGCCCAGTAGTGAAAAGAAGCTTTGGCTTTGAATCCTCTCTCGGTTACCAACTTGACGGACTGTAATCAAGTGACTTAGTGTTGAGTAGTAGTAGTATTGAAAATTTGGAAACGAGTAGATTTTTCCTAAGACATCGTACATCTTTGAAGTCATCATCCCACACGTAAGAAAATCGTATGTACGTCAAAAGAGTATCCCGACAAGGGAAAGACGTGTAAAAAAGGATCCTCTAGGTCTTTATTCTAAAAATAAAATAACAGATTTTGGCACAACGGGCATTTACACTGAATTCAAGTTTTAAAATTAAATCCGTCTTATATGTGCATATGGAAGAAGCTCCTATATTTTTTTCCCGAGCCTCGGCCCATATAATCATTTGAGTTATCATATAATGGACGTGGGTACGTTTAGCTTAGTGTTAGCGGTTTGGTGTTATGGTAGACTATACAAGTAGTAAATACCGGTATTACTGTACCGGCTGCTGGTGTTGCTGCAGGCAGAAGCCGATTCTTTCCTTCTATCTTTGTATCTTTCCAATATACTGCAATGTAATGTCATGTGTAACCCGTGATTTTTTTCCTTCGGCTCCCTCATAACTCTTGGTCTTTGGTATGCATGCCTACTCCATACATATGAATTTACTACAATTCCATGTGTGCTCAGGATTACTCAGAGAATTACCCAGTTGCTGTTGGTATAGTTAATTCAAGTGTGTAGGAATGGATACTCTAAAGTTTTGCAGATCTGTCGATGTTGTTACCTAAACTAAAGTCATGGTTAAATATATACTTACGCATACGTGTAGATTGTTTTTCTCGTAATTACGCGATGATTGATATACGTACGTATTTCCTACCATTGCATTTCAGTTTTTCGCTAGTGGGTTGCAAGAAATTGACTTGGTTCTGAATCTTCAATATTGCAATTTAAAATGTACCATTTTTGTCACAAGGAGTATGCCGTATCTATATTTTATCAGCAAAGGTGTACTTTTGCTTTCAAATTATCGACTTATAAAAATCCTGGGACTGAACGGAAATAACATTGAAATACTTATGTTTATTTGAGTTAAGCATTTATTTATTTACTTGTTTAGTAGTGACTGCTATAAAAACGCTAATAAAATTGTACTTAAGTATGTAATGAAATAACAAAAGGTTAAAAATAAATAAACAATTTTCGGAATTTGACTCTGGAATAATCATTGATTAAGGTAACGTTCCTTGTATTATCACAAGTAATGACATTATTTTTCAGCACTTCAGCATTGTCATGTTAAATTATATTAACTGATAAAATGAGTAGTAAAATTATTGCAAATTAGAAGCTTTTGGTTAAAAATCCAAATAGTGAGTCCTTCAATTCTTCTTGCTGGACAAAGACTGCAATTCTTTTATGACTTTGTCCTGGTTTTGAATTTGGACAAGCTGACGATTTATAATTTGTTGGTTTGTTTCTATCAGGCTTTCATAGTTTTGTATTTCAGCTCCGTGCTGGTACTTCATTTCTGAGCAAATATATGGAAATTAAAGTATAAGGTAAAATAATACATTACATGGAGCGATTCAAAGACGACTACTTTGCTATTATGTTAACATACCTGCAAGTAACTGTTCCGAGTATTTTTCTTTATCAAGAATTGTCTGGGTGAGACTCCAACATTGCTCCTCATACTGTTTACATTTCTGTTTCAGCTGCGTTAAATAATTGATATCTACGTGGGTGAATTTTATTCTCTGATTCATCGTCGAGTCGACTAACGACGAACTTCGGTGCTACATATAAATGTATAAAGGAAATATAATTTACTATTTTCTTGTATCATCATGAAATAAATAACCATGTAAACTTGAGTTTACTCATTTAAAGCAACAATTTACACTACGACTTTTATGATGGCTAAAAATATGCTAGCCTTGAACCATAACATGTTCAATACTCACCGAGTTGATGCAGGTTGTGAAATGTGGCATAGATTTCGCGCTTTTGTAGCCTGGATCAATTAACAAAGATTTCTTGTTGTTGGTGCTTTCATCCTTGGGGTAAACAACAAAAACATTAAATATTATATATACTCAGAATCAGAATAGATTTCGATCAGTACCAGATTTAATTGATTTTACTAACATTATTATTCCGTAACTTTCCTTCCAGTTCAACGATACGGTGAAGCAGCTCCTCCTCTCGTTGTCTAGCTTCCAATTCACTAACTTTTGAATCTAAAATAAGATATTTCAAACAATAAGCATGCTGTAAACATTACAGTGAGACGAGCAATATAAATACTTTATCCGAATAAAAACAGAACCGCTGTCCATGATAAATGGTACTGTTAAAGTGAACAAATTATTACTTGATATTCACATATTGGATAATTCAACTCAACTAATGTTTTACAATGATGATCTGGTTCGAGAATAAAGATGCATACCTGCCCTCTCTTCGTCGTTGCACATCAGTAGATTACTTATGCGATTCTCATAATCCTGACACTTGAGATTCAAACTTTTTATCTCATCAACCAGCCCATTGCACTCTTGCACTTTCTCCTTTTAAATAAACAATGTAAGTAATTAAGAAGCTGTCATTTCAAAACAATAATTAAATGTAAACACCAGTGTAATTAAGAATGAGTAAATACTGATGTATTACTTGTACTTACTTCCAATTTTATCTTGAAGCTCTCCATGTCCTTTTCATACTTTTCCACAACACCTCGAATTTCATAATTCTCACATTCCAATTCACCTATTTGCTTTTCCAAGCTCCAGCACTCGGCCACGGGACTTAATTTGTTTGCACTATTTAATGATTCACCTAATAATTCTTCGTACTCTTTGATTTTATCCTGAATTTCCCTGAGTTTTTCATCGTTGATTTGCCTTTCCAGCTCGTATGAGACCCTTTCTTCGGACAATTTGTTCGTCCAATAGTCTTCCGTCTTCTCGTATTCGACGGCCAATAAATTCAAGTTAGATTCAAGTTCGTTGATTTGATTTTGTAGCTGCGATTTTTCTTTGGTCAGTTCATCTAATTTGATTTGAAATTCTTTATCAAGGTCTCCTTCGTTGTCCTCTGTCTGAGTAGACTTTTGCACCCTTCCCTCCATTTTTGCAACCGTGAGCTTCTCCACATTTACTGTAAATTTTTCCTCACTGTCCAAAGAAGCCATTTGAATTGTCTGAGGCTGGATGTTGAATGAACTCAGACTAGGCATCGGGCTGGTATCTCCACCTCCCTCGTCTAATTATAAAAACAAGGAGAAATTACTCAGGGGCAATAACATTCGGTGACATTATGTGATTGGGTTTGGTTTAGAGTTAATTATAACTTAAATCTGTTCTCAGCCCAAATGGGTTGCGACATTATTACAACATGACATGCATGCCAAGTATGAACAGGCGGATGCAAATACTCACCTTCTGTTCGGTGCAAACATGGATTATTTAACCCATTTGCTGCAAAAGCATAGTTCAGTTTGAAATTCTTGAAATCTTCTTTGATGAATGTTAACTGTGAATTTAGTTCATCATTTGTTTCGCGGAGATGCATGACTTCAGATTGAACCATGTTCAATTTCTCTTCATTCTTTCTGCTAGACTCAATTGACTTCAACTCCATTTCTTGTAGCTTAAAAATAAATATTAAATGATCATGAAACAAACTGATGAGAAATCGCTCGTTTTACAAAAATTCTAGAGATACTCAAGGTAGCTTTACCGCATACAATTAGAATCGAAATGAAAAAAAAACAACGCAAACGCGTATTACAAGCATATAAAAGGGCAAAACAAAAACAACTCACATTTTTTTGAATATTTTGGTAAATAAAAATTTCGTTCTCTAGTTGTGCTTTACTGGCCTGCACGATACGCAGATTGTCGTTCAAGCGGTCAATTTCTTTTTCTAAAGCTTTATTTTCCTGCAAAAATAAACATTCTGTCATATCAGTAAATTATAATAATCAACTTAGTTAAATACAAACATAAAGGGGAAAGCCAGCTGCCAAATCTGCACAGATTCAGTTGCATACAAGACAGAAAATATACTAAGACGACAATAAACTCACACTTTGTAACCTCGTCATTTCCGACTTGGAACGAACCTCTTCAGTCTTAAAAGAATTAATAGTGTTCTCAAAATCCCGAATATTTTCCCCCATTATGTTCTTCTCCGCATTAAAATCTGACCGCAGTTGCGCTATTTGTTCCTCATATTTGTGCATTAAATTATCAATCAGGATTTTATTATTCAGTTCCAGCTTTGTATTTTGTTCATCAATTTCCTGAGCTAGTATCTGGGTATGCTTCGTTAACTCATCATTCATCGACTGCAACTTGTTTCTCTCGTGAGTAGTTGTTTCTAACGATGACCTGTTATCAAGGCACAAATTAAAATTTGTAATAATTTTATTACAGTACTACATAAAAGCTACTGCATAAAACTAAGGTACGTTTCAATTTTAAATCCAATATTTCAAAGACTATTCCAATGTTTTAAAACTAATTTTAAATTCCGTACTTCAAGAATTGCACCTCCGATCTGTACATCAGTATAGCTACTTGAATCCAAGGTAGCATATTCTTACTACTATAGATCTCTTCTTCAATACATTTTTCAATGTCCCCCAAATCCACCTTTGATTCATAGTTAGGCTCAATCCCAAAATGATTCAACACCTCTAACCCCAACTCCGAACTCAGACCTATAGACGACCAGTAGTCCAGCAGTGACTCGATTTTTGTGGTCCTGTATCCCAATCCCAAAAAGAATAATTAATAATACTTGCACCAAAATTATAATTACTCAATGTCCCAAAAACTATCCTTAAACTTTCAAACAAATGCAAAACAAACTCACCCCGATCCCAAAGGGTCCAACAGTGAAAAGGAAAAATTGACCCCAGCATCCTTCTCATTGTTACCCCCACTGCAACCCGTCCCACCACTCGAGCCCGGCCCCCTAATTGAGAGTGACTTGAAGCTATTGTTCCTAGAACCCGTTACTTTCTTCTCGGGTGATGACCGTGTCGAACTTGCCCCGGAGGAGGGTGCCGTCCCCATGTTTTTGAGCATGAAGCACAAGTTGGAAATACTGACCCGACCATCATGATTCATGTCCAACTCCTCAAACAAATCCTTCATCGTCTGAAACCAAACACACAAATTAACATCCCTTCTTCCTTCACACCCAGATCCCTATCAATAGTAGTATTGATCCCATGGAAAAAAAACATCTCCTTCTCGTCCACCCGTCCCAACAACATCAATTATGACCACTACCCTCCATAAAATTAATGCCAGAAAAAACAAGTCAACTACACCTACAGGGATATATTTGCAGTCTTATTTCCCATAAAAATTTACAAGTAAAATATAATTATTATTCCTTACCTCATCCGAGATACAAAAACCAATACAGCGACAAATAATATTTAGCTGTGACTCATCCAAATAACCATCCTGAGCTAGTCCGAGTCTCTGACAAAATTCTAGCAACTGTTCCTCATTCATTATGTTACTGTCCTCAGTTTCCATAGCAATTTACAATTACACTAACCGATAAATATTTCCGAGTGTATTCCTAATCTAACTATATATAAGTATATATATTTACACCCTATCTAACCCTACAATAAAATTTATTTCCTGTGTCAAGATATGTAAATAATTTGTTCCTTTCCTTCCCTAAAGCACTTGGTAAGGTTTCGTTCTCTTGGACGGACTTGGTTTCAAAAATCGGAATTAAATCTTGCATGTCACACGGTCACAACTCACCACAACACACGTCAATTCTTTAATTTTAAAGGCAGCTCTGTATACATATATGAAGGCTGATTTTGCTTTAAATGCTCCGCATAGGAAATTAACTATGTCTTAGTACACAAAAACTAAACATTATGATATGTCTTATAAATTATGCCTGTATTTTCTGTATGAGAGTAAGTAATAGTCGAGTGGTATGTTTGTGTGTGGGTGTGTTATACTTCCCTACAGATATAGTGTAACCTTGTCAATTAAATCCCTTTTTGGTTTCATTCGACAAGTGCACTTCAATGAAGGAATGCTCCATTCAATACAAAATAATATATATACGCTACATCCTTTCATTTATAATCAACAACAACTTCTGTAAACTATAACACTACGGGCCACTACTTCTCAACAACATGTCCAGCTTTAACCTTCGTCAATCCTATAAACCCACTATGCTTATTTGGATTTTAATCCTGAGTGTACGCTCTGTATGTTACTGTATGTGTGTATGTGTGTGTGTGTGTGTGTGTGTGTCGAATGTACACAGAACTCTAAACTCTAAACCTTATGACATTTAATGGTAATGTTATACCCTCACTATGTATCTAAATCCTAATCCAAAGTTGTACTCTGTGAGGTATTTATTTATGTAACTTGCAAAATTATTATTTTTGTTCAACTCTTAAATCGTAAGATAAAATACTACTTCGCTTGTCGCTTCGTTTCGTTAATACGTACAGCTCCATTTATTTAGTACTTTCGCAAAATTTAATCGATAAGGGAACATTTGAATTTTCCTTCCGTCCCAGTAGGGCCGCCCGTACCCCCAAATTCTAAATATCACCCTGAACCTCTCGAAATAAAAAAAACATCCCTTGTCACTTACCACGTGTGGTCCATGATCCCGGACGATATGGAGTTTCTTCATTAATAAATAATCATTTATCTCAATCACTAAATAGCAATTCATATTCCAGTCCTTCAAGGCACAGGCCTTGGTGAAAACACTATTTATTTAAAATTTCAAAGGGAATGTAATAATTGTAGTGTATCAGGTCCACGAAGAGCCACGACTCGCAAGATGTTGTATAGACTATTGGAATTTTGCAAGCACAATTGGAATGACTCACTTTGCCCCGTAGGCTGTTAAATTCAAAAAGTTGTGACAAGGACGGATGAGTGTGGGATCCTGCATTTATAAACTATGCAGTCTTGTTGTTTTGATGGCGAGAAACTTTTATATTCTCCAGCACGAAGGATTTCTGGCATTGAATTAAATTTTGCCTGTATACAGTTAAACTGGAGAGGGTTTTTTTGAGATACTTCAGAAGTTATAGAAGTTGTTACCTCACTGTGATAAGGTTCGTCATGTATGAGTACTTGAGGAAAGGGTCCTCTCACTTTCATGAGCGTGCTATGAATGGCACTGAATCTAAAATTTGGCTACGACCGCGCGACGAAACACACCCCTGTATTCGTGATAATAATAATTATTTCTGGTGAGTTACAGAGAAATAAATGGGTTTTTTTGTGTCTGTGTAGATAAACTTCAAACCCAGGGAGTACTTCCAATTGAGCTACCCTACTCCGTAGCTTTCCCCATATACAATGTCAACTTTAATAGGACACTATTATATGCTTTGCTATGTTAAACCGTACAAGTTATACTCGTCCGTTGGTATGTATGTCCCCGTGCTGGCCCAGGTAGGGTAGGAGTGTTCACTCATGCGGTTTGGGTTTAGTAAATGGTTATCTCATTATCTCTCCTTTCGTCAGTTCTTGTTCTTGAGTTCATCGAGTGCGAGCTTTGTAGTAGACGGAGCACATGGGGCATGCATACGGTAAACACCCTTATAAGGGAAGCTCCTCAGGTGTACAAAAATTCTCACCCGCTCTCTACCTCACGCTACTCCAATCCCCTCTCCATTGGCTCCGCACTTGACCTTAAATCCCCTTAAATTAATGAAAGGAGAGGATCCACACTCGCAAAATAAACATCCACATTATTAAAATATTTTTTCCATAGAATCCCCACATAATAAAACCTCATAAATGGAAGTGTACCTATCAACATTCCTTCACATCTCCTAATTTACGAGGTACCTCAAAAGCATAGCTTTATACCTACGCAAAAATAATAGCACACTCGTAATCTAATCTGTCCTAAGGATCCTCCTCCCTCATAATACACTCAAATTCTTCCCAAACGCAACGTCTGCATCCTCAAATACTTTTCCTTCTCCTTTCTAAAATAATTTTTTTTTTCTCCAAAGGAAATTCTCCATGAGGAATTAATACAGCATTATTATTATACATAAGATTATATGCGAATTATTCACTAACGCCTGCTTATTTCATGCTTGCCACACTTAATGTGTTTTCAAATCCACCGAGATAGAGGACAGGTGTGATGAGGACTGAAAGGTCCTGGATTCAGGGGTTATTTTTTTGCCAATATTTTTACATGTGAGGAAGTCTCACTGTGAGAGTGTTCGTATGTAACTTGCGGTCCGCCCTTCAATGTTCGTGACGATCGTTAAGGAACACCATAAAGATTATAATGTATATTTTCCGTCAGCATAGTCTCCATAAGGTAGTAACTCTTTGTATGTACGCGTGTGTATGTGTGTGTGTTGGATGGATGCAGTAGTGAGTATTCTATGGGTTTCTCAGGAATCGAGGGCACCTTGTGATGTGAATCAAAATAAATGAAATTCGTGAATCATTAGTATTACCTGCAATAGTAAATGTGCATTGCTCTCACCTACCTTCTTCAACCTTTTTTTCATTGGCAGGAGTCCAACCTGACACTTTCTGCTGCCTACTACGATGACAAACGTAATTTTTTGTACAGAACTTGCCAAAAGACAGAGATGAGGGGAGATATGAGGCAGTCTCCTTTTTGATAATATGTATTTATTTATGCTCTCTGCATTTCATGTTCCCTTGTACAATTTAAATTAATCTTCCCTTTAGTTTTTTTTAAATGCCTCTCTTGTGTCCCCCTTTATTGCTCTTGCTATTGGGAACTAGAGCATTCGAAGCTATTTCCTGATTAAAGCTGGCCAATTAGTGCCTCTCAGCCTCTTTCCTATACACATTGCCTGCAAACGCTGGTGCTTCGTTTTTAAAGGCTTTTAATCCCATTAGGAACATCCAGTAGTGCATTACACCTAGTATACGTGCGTACATATGAGCATGGTCGTCACTGTTCAAGGCATGAGAAATAGTTTATTTGAAATATTGTCTATGCATGCTCGGGCTGAATGTGTATAATTGATGGGTTGGGAGTAGGATTTATTTCATTTGGAGATGAGTCTTTAAATGACTGCCAAACCAGAAGTATTTGAGGAAGAAATATGAGGTTTGACTTTATTCATGGGTTTTTCATTTTTTATATACATAATTTTTATCATGCTCATTTCATGTGGAACTTTGGATCTGGATGGTACTATTAATGCCTCCGCATGTATGTATGAGCCCTGGTGTTGATTCCCATGTTTATTTCGTCCTATTCCCTTGATCCATAGACAGTCGGAAATGTATCTGTGAGCCGACAACCCGACAGTATTTTTGGACGGCTCTGTCATTCAAAATAATTCAAGATCACTCTCTTGAAGATACTTTGAGAAACTGGAATTTCCTTGTAAGTTCATGTCGGAAGGAGGATTGATGGAGTTGGTTGAGATTAATTTAGAGATAATTGTTTTTATGGGACAACTTAAGAGATTATTTCTTCTGCGTCCATTATTTTTGTAATGTGTGCACAACACTGCAGTTAATTATTAGGGAGGCTTTCAATCGTAAATAGCAAAATGTAAGAGATACAATTCAAGTAGTCTCACCAGCAGCCCATGAAAATTTAAATGCTACTGAGAATGAGAGAGAGATAAATAAACAGTAGTTGGTATAATAATAAGTGTGAAGAATATGTCCTATAGTTTTAGAGTGTGAGAACTGTGAGAATTACTGGTTTGTCAACTTTCCTTGGATATCAAAAAACCATGATTTTCTGCATTCAAGATTATAGTAAGCAATGTCAGAACCAAGATTATAGTAAACGATGTAAGACCGTAGAGGCGTTTTATTAATAGCCATATAATAGAGATATCCGCTGACATTTGTGGGAAACATGAAATTGGGAATTCAAAGGGTTTTTGTCAACAATGAAGTTACTAGGCGAAAAGCAGCAATCCCGGTCCCCATTACTATTAATGGGGATAAAATGCAGCTCGGTGGCTTTGTTGATTATTTTGTAAGGCGATACCTGTATTTAAAGGTGGTTGACGTTGTAGAACTTATGGTATGTATTGTGATTTTGTGACTATTTTTGTATAGGGGTAAGCGAAGGAAGAAGAAACATTTTTTGTGGAATTTTGGAGGAGTTCTTTCTTGTGTATACATAATTACTTGTAACATACTTTGGGTTTGAGAACAGCTGACAGATTAGCCCCTGAAGAGAATTATGTGGGGGTAGTAGTAAAGGATGAATTATTATCTCAACAATGAGATGATTTTTAGATGGCTTATTTTCTGCCGTGGCTTTATATCCTTTATGTCTCTCGAATCTTTTACCGCATACATTACTCTTTATTATTCAAAATATCTGAGCCTATATTTTGAGTTATTATTCCTAAATCCTTGGGGAAGTTCATGGTTGAATTTATTGCCAGCTATGTATGTATGTACGTGTAGGAATATATGAAAAATTATTTTTAGAAAGATCGATTACGGTACCGTTGTACACAGGAATCCGATTCATTTCCTTTCAATGCAGAATATCAACTCGGAATAGTGGACTATGAACTATTATTGATTGTCTGACTGTTCGAAATTACTAGAAAGTTACAAAACTCCCAACATTTCATTTATTTGTTTTGCATCTCCAAATTCGGGTCCATTTGCCTGTCGAACTGCAACATTTTACAGGAAATTACCACAAACAACAGCACCGGAATATGCTGATTAATTGGAAGATGTACAGATGTAGCAGTAGATTACTCTTCAAATTACATTATAATTTCATAACAAATGCTATCGATGGTTTTCATAAGAATTCAACCCCTTATTTGTAAGTGTTACGAAATGAATACCGATATCATTAGTTGTTTTGGACCCACAAAAATTCCTTTGTAAGCAACATTTTAAAAATATGTATCTATATGCTAGCTGGTTAAAGAAAAATTAAAATTTAGAGTCAGTTTTTTGGTTGGTATATTGATTATTCGTCGTAAGACGAATCAAACATTACTTAATTTTTGGTACCTCAATAAACGAGTAATTAAAGGAGGGGATCGGGGAGTTGCGCAATCACGACTTCGTCTGAGATTATTGGTTGCCAGTAGCTATTTTCCATTTAGTGGTGTATTGTACAGCAAGAATGTATGAAATGAAGTCGGAATGATAATGTGGTATTTTATATCGAAATACTTAAATATATATTATGTAAGCAAGATCTTGATTCCTTGCATGTTAAAACTACATATATTCGAACTGCATTAAACTGTTCGACAATTAAATTGATTTATCGATACTTTTCTTTCTGTTCCTCGCAATTTCCCAGCGGCGCAAACAGGACGAAGGAAGTAGTATAACGCCAGAGAGAAAAATTACAGTCCCTGCGAAAACAAACGATGTGTTGAAACTTCCCGTGTAATCGTAAAGGAACCCTGAAATGAAATGCAGTCAATGGTTATTTATTGCGGAATTACGAATAGGAACTATGTATAACACTTGATTTTGACGTAATTATTCTTCAAGAAATAGTATTAGCAAACCTGCAAACGGCGCGCTGAATATGTTTGCTATTCCCTGAAAAATGCATAAATACCCAAATGCATTTGTTAAGTTCTCCAAGCTCATCAATTCAACAATTATAATTGAGGCCAGTAAACTTCTAAAGGCTGAAATTGTAAAATATTGTGGCTATTAAAATTTTGAATAGTTAACAATGGCATCACTTACTTGCATGTAGTGCTGTAATATTGTACTCGTTTAGTTTTGTACTTTTGTATTGTTTTTGTCTTTGGTACAAAACTAAACAAACAATATCCATTTTCGAGATACAAAACTAAAACAAAAACAAAACAGGAATTGAAAAAAACAATACAATCCAAATTGTATTGTTTCAAGGTTCTAGAGACGCTAGAAATTTACTAAAGTGATTGTTGTAATAGATTTCTAGAGCACATAGGAATTGATTTGTGTAATTGGAATCGTGAAAAAACACGTCAAAGCACAAAAACAGGGCATTGACTAATTATTGGTAGATTCGCCTACTATAGCCCATATAAAACATACACTTACATTGAGTATGTCATTCTAGTGTCATGTGACCATTAATGCGCCAATAAAGTCAATCATAGGTGATTTACTACTAGTTACTCACCAAGTTTCATTATAGATCATGCGCCCCTTAAAACCGTAATCTGTCATGAGACTATTGGTGACCCAATAAGGTCAATTTGAGATCATATGACCTTACGGTGTCACTAGTAGTCACATGACCTCAGATTGACCTTACTGTGTCACTAGTAGTCACATGACCTCAGATTGACCTTACTGTGTCACTAGTAGTCACATGACCTCAGATTGACCTTACTGTGTCACTAGTAGTCACATGACCTCAGATTGACCTTACTGTGTCACTAGTAGTCACATGACCTCAGATTGACCTTACTGTGTCACTAGTAGTCACATGACCTCAGATTGACCTTACTGTGTCACTAATAGTCACATGACCTCAGATTGACCTTACTGTGTCACTAGTAGTCACATGGCCTCAGATTGACCTTACTGTGTCACTAATAGTCACATGACCTCAGATTGACCTTACTGTGTCACTAATAGTCACATGACCTCAGATTGACCTTACTGTGTCACTAATAGTCACATGACCTCAGATTGACCTTACTGTGTCACTAATAGTCACATGACCTCAGATTGACCTTACTGTGTCACTAATAGTCACATGACCTCAGATTGACCTTACTGTGTCACTAATAGTCACATGACCTCAGATTGACCTTACTGTGTCACTAATAGTTGCATGACTTTGACTGTTACCATATTGATTATTAAAGGTTGTAACGGCTGAGGCCACTATATCAACCAATAAAACCCTATTATTATTATTATTATATTGATTATTAGACGCCACCGATAAGATGTACTAGTTGTAGGTTACATTTAATGTGGATTAGTAAGACGTCATGAAAAAGGTCACGAATTAAATCAACACTGGCTAATGACAATTCAATGTCATCAGATATGATACCAATGAATCGGTGCTGATCAATAAAATTGGCTAACCGTATGGTTTAAATGTTGACCTGGATAAATCTAGTCTGTGTCTAGCAAAGACAAAAGACCTAGTCTAACAAACGAACTATGCGATTTGTAAATGTAGTCCACGCATAGGGGACATTTCTACATCGATGAAATAGGTGGTAAAAGCCAACGGCTGAGCAAATTGAAAATATAGATATCAGAGCCCAAGCGTCTACTCTATCCATTCTAATTTTAAGCAATGGTAGTGAATATTGTTTATGAAATTATGTTGTTCTGGAAATTACGATGTGGTTATTGCAGGGATTATTCACAAATAGGTTGGTGCCACAGAATTGCACCCTTCAAAATTTGACCGTCAACAGATTCAATGCATCTCTTATGGGAGATTAGTCAATGACTGGTTTTTTGTTCTTTCACGTAATTTTTAAACAACTAAAATTGCACAAATCAATTCCTACGTGTTCTTGAACTCAGATACAACTATCACTTTAGCAAATTTCTAGCGTCTTCTAGAACCTTAGAACAATACAATACAGATTGTAGAAAAACAAAAACAATCTGATAGAAGTACAAAACAAAAACAAAACTCGGAGTACAAAACAATATCTTAGTTGTACTACTTTTGTACTTTTCGCCAAAGTACAATACAATACTAAAAGGACAAATTACAGCACTACTTGCATGTACAGTGACTCAAAATCATTCCCGCCCCCTATGACCACATAAGGGAATAACTCTTAAAATATTTGATTTCCTCAGTTTGAAACAAAGTCTGTTCCAGAATTCATAAAAGTTGTTTCACCAACCTACACGTCAGTTCTTGGTAGTCAGAAGTCCCAACAAATCGAAAGCTTTTACGGATTTTGAGTTCAGCAATAATTATTTATTTCCCCAATAAATATTTCGAGAATATGTTTTCATGCTTGATCTTTATGTGCTTGTTTGTAGGAAATATGATCTGCTTTTTGGGGAGCTCTGTGGTACGTCTCTAAGTTCAGAACCGTGGGAATGAGTTTTAAAATCAGAGAGGAGGCAATAAGGTTGGGAGAATATCAGTTTCAGAAGTACAAATATTTCAAATCACTGGAATTGTAGGTTTCATTGGGATTAGTAATTTGACTATAATATGATCTTTCCAAGATAAATATTGTGGCTACAGGAAGTTCCTGTATAAACCAAAAACAAAACGGCAGGTATCAATAAAGCAAAACAGATCGTTATTTGACAACTGCTTGACATAGCTAGTAAGCTTACGTCCTATATATCATCACATCTTCCACAGTTTAGCTCCTGCTTCCTGCATTTGGAACTGAACTATCCGCAACCCTTACTCATTATCTTTTAAACGTCACGTTAAAAAATTCTGTGTGCAGGGACTTTACTCCACGTCTGTGATATTATAACCTGCGTCACTCCGAATATTACTCTAGATTAATGAAATAAACAGAAAAATCTGGAACAAAATCAGTTGCACATGTACACTATAGGGGAATCAAATATTTTACGACTCAGACCGTGATGTGGCCCAGGGGAAAAATATGATTTTGGACACCCAACTGTCGTATATTTTCTTGAATTGATTGCAGAAAATAAAACCCTGTCCCAACAAACCACCGTCCTTAACTTTACCCTCACAGTCAGTTTAACTTACCCCCCGACATTCCAAACGCAACAGCATACGCTATGAATAACCAGTAGTTAGTGCAAAAAGGTATTAGTACTGTGGAAATGCCACCTATTGTTAAGGCACCCGCCAACAAAATTGCAGGCTTAACTTTTGGTAAGTCAGCGATCACTCCACCTCCAAAATTCATAAAGTAGACAATAATGCCCAGTGAAATAATATTTGAATGCCACAATAATCATTACAAGCAACAAAAGTTGCACAAGATATAGTTAAATTCGATGTAATGGGTTTAATTAAACTAGTAACTCACAGATAATGCGAGACGCTGTACTTGATGCTCCCATAACGGTGAAAAATACTGCAGTATCCGCTTTTCTTTGATTATTTTGTTCAGCAATAACTGTAGTGGGCATATGTGTAAACAAAGAACAAAATATTTCCGATTCCCTTATTAAAATTATTAACAATTAAAGTTGCAAAAAAAGACAAAATCTGGACAACTTACTTGGCAAGTAAGCATATGGCACTATAAATACCAGAGAGGTTAAAACATTTGAGAACGCAATTAGAATGAAACTATAGCTGGTTAAAATTTCCACATTGAAAAGTTTCCTAAAAGATTTTAACAGCTTTCCTCTGTGCTTCGACTTTTTGTTCTTTCCAGCGGAAACAGGTGCCCCATCGTTCGCAACGATGACGCACCACTCATTACTGGATAGAATGCCTGAGCCCACCTGAAAAGTTGTAATTTATTATAACTCACATTTTAAAATATTGTATTTTAAAAAGCACTTCTGATACACCACAACTAACAGTTTCAGCATATCCAGGAATCCGATGCATGGAACCGGAGTATAATATGTCATCTCGGAACAATGGGCTATTAATTGTTTGAATATCCAGAAAACTTCGAATCTGCCAATTTCTCAAAGTTTCATCCACAGCTCCGATGGGATGTCCGACTCGAGTCGGGTTGTGCCGTAATAATTCTACTTTACTTCCAGCTCCTGTAACCAGTCTCTCCAAATCCTCCGCATTAACTTCCCCCTGGTTTTGCAAGTTGTGCCTGCCTCAATGTAAAACTGTATTTCTTAATGGCATTAAAATTGTCCCCCTCTACCCAGTTGAGGTACACAATATGCAATAATTACACTTTGTAACAACTTGTTTAACACAAACTTACTCGTATACGCCAATAATGATCTTGCTGATTTCGTCGAGATTCTTCGAATAAGATTCACTTCTTCAGTACCTCCGTTATCTCCTTGCCCACACGCATCTACTAGTTCAATATTCATGATGAATGATTCACCGTTTGTTTTATCTCCCTTTCCAGGAAATATCTGAGTGAAAAAAATAAGAAAGCGAAGTAATTCACCTGGAGGAGCTTGTGTAACAACTTTTCGAGGTCTCAAGGGACGGTATAGTGCTGCTGAGAAGCAAACACATAGATACAGCCCAGCATCTATAACCAGTGACAATTTCCACCCATAGTTGCTTAAGAAGTAATATTCTAGAGTTCCAAACACAGTTTGACCCAACCCCGATCCACAGATACTGATTCCTGTAGCCAGTGCTCGATGTTTCTCGAAATAAAATCCTACTGCAATCACTGATGGAACGTACATTAGAGAAACTCCCGTACCCCCGATGATACTATTAATGATGAGAAGTGCATATAGATTCGGGCTTGTGCGACAAACTAAGTAAGTTATCCCCAATCCGAGGGAGGCAGTAATTGATCCAATAATTCCCACTATACGAAAACCAAATCTATTCGATAGTGCAGCTCCAAGTGGACCTAATTTTTAAAATTGATCCAAGCATTTGTAAAATTTTATATTCAAAATGTTCTTATATTCATTGACAGTACGACTACGATACCTCCAATCCCGTAGAAAGCATGTAGTAGACTCATGATCCAGCCAATCTCAGTCAGACCAATAGTGTCCTGACCAGTTTCCTTAAAACTTTCATGTATGGCTTCAACCTTTAACCCAAACGAAAAAACTATACCGTCCACAATAAAATTTGAAAAGAATGATCCCAAGACTACAATCCAACCCCAACCTCCGTCAATAGCTACTACGATTTCTTCTGGCTTTATTTCCTGACTGTTGCAATTCACTATCTGGAGAAAGTTGGAGAGAAAGTCTCAATCTTACTCCTTCTACTACTTGAACAGAATAGTGTTACATGTTATTGGGTCGATTACTGTTTTTGATTTTTACCTTCACATGAAGATCACCATCGCCCAGAATTTTAATTTCACTGGGGCTAAGCCCGTAACTACAACGCCCGGTGAATTGAAATTCATTTTCGTCGGTGTTAACGTTGTTATCAGAACCTGGAAAATTTTCGATTCCCTCATCATTGTGAGCTTTCGTCATCGCCTTGCCTTTTGATAATGTCTTCCTAGTTTTCTAAATTAAAGGACATTCGTATTCTCGAACCGAAACGATCATTTTTTTCAGTAATTCCACCAAGTTAAACGCAGAGCTTCATACTTATCTCACTATCTTTTCTTCAACTGACAGTTCTTGAAACGTTAAGACCTTCCGAATACGAGACAATTATTGAGAATAGATTTTCCCTGTCATATTACTTTCGCCATAATATTATTTTGTTACAATGTAATTTTAAAACTTAATTTATTTTTACGATGATGCCTTTTTTACTGTTTCGTAAAAAATAGAATTTTCTACTTTTAAAAAATTCGTTTTCGTAAAAAACGCAAAGCGTAGTAGCGTAGATATGCAATTACTTCTCTGAAAAAAAGATTAGAGGATAACTTGTACACCCTTGGATCAAATCCTAATATTAAGGGTTTTAAGTCAAAGGCAGAATTTGTACAACGTCCAATGCTAAACTGATCTCTTCCAGTGCTGCGGACAAGTTCAAGTAGTACTTGAGTTTTCAAGTCAAGTTCAAGTTCGGGTCAAGTTCAAGTAGGACAATATTTTTACTTGAATCTTTCGGGTCAAGTTCAAGAACTTATTCGTCTTGACCATGACATTCTAAGACAAGTCAGGTTCAAGTACAAGTAAGAGAAATTTACTTGAATCTCAAGTCAAGTTCAGGGTCAAGTAATGGAAAGAAAAAACTTGACCATGAACTTGAGATTTCATGGTCAAGTTCAAGTAATTTTAGATTGCGTATGCCAGTCCATTTTATAAAGGTCTTGTTTACCAGACGTTGCTCATTGTTAGTTGTTGCAGCGGCCTCTCCATGAAATGAAAGAATTATCTTGATAATTCATATTGCTGCTTAGTTATTATTATTTTCAACTTGTGTAAATAAATTCCAATGCTTGGATGGCTCTTTACCAAAAGCGTTTAATAAATAAGTAAATACTAGTTTATTAAATTTTAAATTAAGAGTACTGGTAATGCTCAAATAGGTATATGTATATATACATATATAAACATTAAATAAAACTTGACACCATGAAAAGCTCGTCAGGTATACAGTAAAAGTCCGTTATAAGTGCGCAGCTTATAAGGAATGTATGAATATCAGGGATGCATTTGTTTGACCCCAACTTTCATTTACACAATGCTTTAGACGTTTTGTATAAGGTAAATTCCTTTATAAATTATATACTCCCTTATATCAAACTTTTACTGTATTCAGTATACGCTCAAATTTGTCCTCGAATGGTTTTAAATAAAAAGTAGCAGTAAAACTGTTTTCTGAATGCGTTTTGGTTTTCAGTCTGAAGGAAATAATTTGCTACAGCAAGTTCGACAAGTTCTTGTGGCCATGTTTAATTTTTTGTGATACTTAACTTGAATTATCAAGTTCAAGTCGCGTTCAAGTCATGGTCAAGTCAAGTTCAAGTCAAGTTTGGAAATTTAACTACTTGATCAAGTTCGGGTCTTACAAAAGTTACTTGATTACTTGAACTTGACAAGTCAAGTAATTACACGAACGCGAGTTATCAAGTTCAGGTTGTGTCTTGAAAATTACTTGAAGTTTCGTTGTCAAGTCAAGTTCATGGTCAAGTTTTCAAATTACTTGACCCGATCGCAGCTCTGATCTCTTCTGCATGTACAGATATAGTTTACAAATTACAAGATCTGAAGCTGTTTATACCTAAGTTTTTCCGTGAGTCTACGGAATTTTCAATCCTAATACTATAATTTTGATAAAAATTTGCGCATATGTATGTCTGCCTAATTATTTCAAGCTACGGGGGTTCCTTACTGTCATCTTGGAGGTGGAGCCTGAAGGAGGAAATTATCGAAATAGTTCCAGAGTATACATATTTGGGGGTAAAATTTACAGCATTTGGCTCATTTAGCTCCGCGGCAAAAGAGATGACACGTAAGACACTCTCAACAATAGATCCAACAATAAAAATTCTTGCCGCCTCAAAAACTGATTCTTGGGAAGCACGAATAAAGTTGCTAGACACTATAGTCATCCCAACCATGACACACGCTGTTGAAATATGGGCACTGTACGTTACTGAAAAATGATCTGACTGCGATACTGGTTTAAAATGGTGTCGTTGCAGCAATGCAGGTTGATTAGGACATGCTATGAGAGATCCAAATTCCTGTCGTAACGATAAACCCCATGGTCTACTCTTGGTTCAACTTTAGCCGTGACACTATATGGTTTCGCCTCGGTTTGGAATTTTCAGCCAGCAGAATATGTGGTAGGTTTTTATGAGCGAAGCGATATAATGGAATGATCTCGGTTCTGACCTTGTGGACCCAAAGGTTTCAATGCTATTCAACTTAGCTGAAAACCAATTTCAGCAGCACAACCTCCTGACCACGTAAATGTGCAAACCAGTTCAAATTTTCCAATTTTCGAATTTTTTGCGAAATTTCGAAAAATGTCAAAATCGGTATTTACACATCAAATTTAGTTTACACATTTTCCTGACCCTGTGAATGATGAAAAAACAACTTCGAATTTCTCAGTTTTCCAAAATTCCAAAAATTATTGGATCTCGGTTTTGACCTTGTGGACACAAAGGCTTCTGCATATACCATTAAGCCTAGGTGAAAACAAATGTGCCAAACACAAACTCCTGACCATGTAGATGTGCAAACCACTTCAAATTTTTTCATTTTTAGAAATTTTGAAAAATTTCTAAAAATTTTAAAAGCGCTATTTATGCTTTAAATTTTGCTTGCACATTTACCTGACCACGTATATGTTCAAATCACTTCAAATTTTCCAATTTTCGAAACGAAAAAATTCAAAATTGATATTTACGCTTCAAATTTGGTTTAAACGTTCCCCTGACCTTGTGAATGATCAAACAACCACTTAAAATTTCGTGTCCGGTCTATTGCCACCCCAACAACTGCCACAAGCCCAACTGCCACGCGGAGAACTGCCACATGTACAGCTGCCACAAAAAACTGCCACTTGGACTACTGCCACAATGACACACTGCCACGCGGACTACTGCCGCAATAGCACACTGCCACATCTGAAGGTGTCAGTAAGCGATGCACATTGTACGCAGCTAGGGGACGACAACATGCGCAGTTCGCAATCCTGCACCCTGATAACTTAGCACATGTCAGAGCTTACAAGTAAACATTTTTTGGTGTCCCCTCCAGATTTTCGAAATTCCATCAAAACTAGTTTACTCATACCCCAAGTACTTCTTTAAGTCATATCTGCCACCTGAAAAATCCTTGGCAGATTTTTTAAAAAAAATCGCGCGAAGTCAATTTGCCCCGAAATTCGAAACTTCAATTTTTAAATGGCATTTAACATGGAGATTTGCAAGTTTCACGTACCCCCACCTTCAAAAAGTTGAATTTTCTGTGCACTGGTTTTTCAGTACTGTAACTTCTTCTGCCAACATTATAATCGGCTAAATGTTTACAGAAGGGCATTAACGCTAACAATGGACAATTGTAGGGTTAATCAATGCTGCTGCTAATTATTTAACAGTTGAAATAATTTCCTATTTTAAGCATTCAAACAACCGGGTGTACAAATATAAATGGAAAGTACTTTTATACTTTATTTTCACTTGTTTGTGTCATGCTTATGTATTCATTTTGTGGTTAAAAATTCTGTACTAGTGTGTACGTACGCTTTACAACAACCAAGTGGTCGGAATATTTAGCTTACAACAATCTCCAGCAGCTACAAACTGTAAGCTAGTTTATATAAGAAAACGAGAAAAAAACCGTGTCACAAATTAAAAACTTGGTAAGTATTAGTTCAAAACCATGCGACCATTTTATTATCAATAATCTTTCTGAACATTATGAGGTAATTAAGTAAATATTTTGTAGTCAAATCAGAATTGCAGTTAAATTAACATGAGATAGTGACATTTGTGTAAATTGTGTTTTTAGGGCAAAAGTTCATTTATTGATTCGAAAGTTGCTGTAGCTGGCTGTTTTTCTTCAACGGGGAAATTACCAAATACATGGGACTACAAATGGAATTGGTTAGATATTAAAGTTACTGCATTCAATAAATATTGTTTTGAAATAATAAAATAACAACACCAAAAATGTTTATCTAACCTTTATGTTCCGATAGGATCGGAGTCAAATCAACGGTTTCAAATGTATTTATTTATGTCAGTGCCTTCAATAATAATTCCAGTGTGTCTTGTATCAAAAACCCTATAACCATATGGTAATAATGTTAGTGTTTGGGTTACAACTTATGAAGTATCGGTAGATAAAACCATTTTTGCGATTTCACCAACTTCAGAACATTGATATTTATTTATTTTATATTTTCCAAAAAGACGATATATTGAAATTAGGAAAATATATTTGGCCTAATTTTGAGTTTGCTAACAAGTAAATTGTGTCGAGTCTGTATTTGTCTTTACAAAAGTCAGAAGGGTGAAGCAATTGGTGAAAAATATAGTGTATTAATTAATATTATTAATATTCATTCTGGTCAAATCTAGAAGCCAAGAATTACAACTGTCTGTCAACAGTTACTACGGCTTGCGCAAGGCAAATACCGGAGAATCGAAACTTCCAGGGAATTTGTTTCAGAAGCAGAAAAGGCACTTGCACAAGATATGCTACAGCAAATCGAGGCAAAATTAAATGATTCGGACTATTTTGAAGCAGTAAATTTAGAATTTGAAGACGATGACGAGATGTTTAGCCATGTAACTTCAGTTGAAACAGAGGGAGACGAAGAAAACTGGGAGCCCGATGAAAAGAAGTGTAAACCAAATCAAATTCGCAGCGATCAGAGATTGGATTGTGAGTTGCAAAACTTTACTCCAGCATTTATGTTAAAAGTCACGGAGTACGCTGATAAGTATGGAAATACTGCCGCTTTGCGTAAATGGGCCTCATTGAAGGATAAAAATTACTTGTGCCGATTCCGAAATTACATTCATTCTGGCGGGACTTACTGGCAAAAAATGAACCAAGTCAACAAATATGTTATTACAAAATTTATTGAGGCGCGTGTACAATTTCTACCGGTACAAGAGTACGACATTCGTCGCTGGGGACTGCAGAAAGCAAGGGAACTAAAAGTGGATTTTAAGGCCAGTACATCCTGGGTGCTAGCTTGGAAAGAACGGTTTCGTGTAGTAGCAAGAAAAATTACAAAATATATTACAGCCAAGAATCTAGAAAATGCAGAAGAAATAGAAGTTGATGCTGCAGTTTTCGTACACGCCGTCAGAAACCTTATTTCCGAAGAAGAAATTCAGCCAGCAAATGTATATAATGCAGACCAATCCGGATTCGAGTATGAGTTCGCTTCGAAGCGCACGCTGTGCTTAAAAGGAACACGTCAACCCTATTTGTCAGTTTTACATGCTAACGCTGTGTCTCATAGCTATACAATCATGGTGGGGATGACAATGGATGGAAAATTGATGCCAGAGGTTTTTATATGTTGCCAAGAGAAAAATGGAACATTCGGTCCCAGGGTGAGAAATTCCCTCAAGGTCCCAACAAATGTTCAGTTGGTAGCTTCAAAATCGGGTAAATTGGATAAAACGCTAATGAATAATTGGATCAATAACTGTCTTCAGCCGGTTTTAAGCCCTAATAGCCTTCTTCTTTTGGATTCTTGGTCAGGTCATAAAGACGATAATTTGTACAAAGGTATTATACATTTCTATGCAAATGATGACCATAATCATTTGTCTCCCAACTAGCCCGTATAAAAGTGATAGTAAATCATGGTATTCACATTTTATAGAGTATTGATTTAATTTATTTAATTCCTTCGGTCCCATGCAACTGAATAATGACACTCAAATAGTGTAATATTGGATACTGGATGTTCATCGAAAGATTTTTTTTATATACCAGAAATTTATGTAAAATTATGAATCAATAGATATTTATAGAATGTGCCAGAGAATGACTATTCCGCCTGGAACTACTTCTATTATTCAGCCATTGGACGTATACCTTTTCCGCCAAAGAAAGATTTTCCGTAAGAGGATACAACAAAGAATACTACTAGATGGGCTGGACGTGGATCTTACTACAAGGCAAAGTATTATCACAATGCATTCGTTAATTCAGGATCAGCTGATGTCGCCAGTGTTTGAAGCTATGCATAAGTATGCTTGGTACAAGTCAACATATAGTTTTGATCACCCCGGGCCATTCTTGAACGTTATTCAAGTTTGCTTCAATGATCTTGGACAGGACTGTCTGTTATCTGCAGAATGTCCAAACATTCCCTTTTTGAGATGTAGCCATTGCAAAATTGATCTTTGTTTCCATCATTTTTTTGTAGCTTTTCATGCTCACCTAGCAAATTGTTTTTAGTGCGTCACCCAATTAATTTGTGATTTTCACTATCGTTAATCTAAAGTTGCAAAAAGTTTCTAATTAATATAAGTCAAAACCATTATATTTTTGTTGAAGGATAAATTGCTCTTATGTTAATATCTGATATAATGCTAGACTGTATTATATATGTCGTGGGCATTATACGTGCTATGTTAGATTAAAGAAACTAGATGTAAAAATTTCCTGTCAAATGCTCTACTCATTTGTAGCTGTCATATGCTGACTTAAAAACTTTATTTGAGTCTCGTATTTTGTACAGGGTTAATTTCTAAATTTTGATAATTTACTTAATCTTACCTCGCAAGTTTTTAGTAGTTCAAGTAATGCTTTAAAAAATCTACTCTTCTAATTGTACTAACACATTTAAAGCTTTAAAAAGTAAATCTCAACCAAAGTTGTGAAAATTCATCCTACGACAAAAACGGGATACCAAATATTGTTCACACATTGTTGTTGTCCATTGTTAGCGTTTATGCCCTTCTGTAAACATCTAGCCGATTATAACGTTGGCAGAAGAAGTTACAGTACTGAAAAACCAGTGCACAGAAAATTCAACTTTTTGAAGGGGGTACGTGAAACTTGCAAATCTCCATGTTAAATGCCATTTAAAAATTGAAGTTTCGAATTTCGGGGCAAATTGACTTCGCGCGATTTTTTTTAAAAAATCTGCCAAGGATTTTTCAGGTGGCAGATATGACTTAAAGAAGTACTTGGGGTATGAGTAAACTAGTTTTGATGGAATTTCGAAAATCTGGAGGGGACACCAAAAAATGTTTACTTGTTAGTTTCGATTTCCGAAGCTTACCGTACAATTTCATAGCTAAGCGTTACTTTCCGAAGCTTAGCGTTCATTTCCGAAGCTTACCGCTGATTTCCGAAGCTTACAATTAGTGTGGTTTTTCGTAAATATCTCCGCTTAAGTATACATATGGTTACCGGTGGCAGATGGTCATGTGGCAGTTGGTATTGTGGCAGTTGGTTCATCTTGGGTTTTTGGAGTGCGGGGCAAAAATTATTGTGGCAGTTGTACTTGTGGCAGTTCTCCGCGTGGCAGTTGTGCTTGTGGCAGTTGCTTGGGTGGCAGTAGACATGTAACCTAAAATTTCCCAGTTTTCCGCTATTTACTCTTCAAATTTGTCTTGCACTTTCCCTTGACGGTCATCGAAGACATTCCTGCAGGGCGAAGCTGTGTGCTGACCCTACATGTATGCCCAGAAGTAGGCAAAATTGTAGGTTATGCTCAATTTTTCTAATATTGTGTAGGTAATTTTATTTCGGGAAAGAAATTCTGCAATTTATGTATGCTGAGAATAATCAGTATGTATATACAAAACAAAAGTTAGGTAATAACGTTACAACGTCGGTATTCATGTTCGAACCTTGAAGGTGCTGAATGAAAGCTTCATCTAGATGTTTTGTTACTTTTGTTTACTTGCTGAAGTGCAAACAATTTCAATTCGTTTGCATTGACGCAAGTAAGTCTTGATGCCATATCCGAAACAACGTGTTACCGTGCAAAGTGAAAAGTTAATTCAACTGGAGAACCAGTGTGTAAATTTATTGTATAAATTAGTGAATTATAAATCACGAAGCAGAAATTGATTTTTAATGAGTAGCACATATAAAAAATTGCTAAACTATATCTAAAACGTTTCGGAAGCAAATTTTGATAAGGTGACTTGAACATACATTTTCATTGTCAATTCTGCATTGTTAATTTTTAAAGTAAAATCATTGGGTTTTAAACTTCACTGAAACATTTCAGCATATCTGTATGCAAACCAGTTCAAATATTTCAGTTTCTGAGAACTTCGGGAAAATTTTGCTCATAAAAAAACAAATTGAGCTACCACAACAAACTGCAAAATTAATTATCATTTATACTCATGTGAAACACAAACGACTCCCATCGCTTCACTCGTTGAGCTGTCGGTCAACCTATTGCAATTTACGATTTTTTTAGGGTGGCGTCATCCCCCTAGTAAAATAGCCTTGTCCGTACGTCCGTGTGTCCCTCCGCACGATTACGCAAAAACTACTGATCCGATCTCAATGAAATTTTTTATGGATATTATTTGTGTCAAAAGTAAGTCTGAGTTCGCATTTGGTTAAAATCGGCCGGATAGTTTTTGAGAAAAAAAATATTGAAATTTTGGACTTCAAGTCCAATGACATTTATCTGAAAAACTACTGAATGTATTTCAATGCAATTTTTTGTGAATATTGCTTATGTAAATAGTAATAGTTGTTGGTTATGTTGTTGAAATCGGCCTTATAGATTTAAAAAAAAATCTTGAAATTTTGAACTTCAAGTTAAATGACAGAGCTATCTCTAAAATTACTGAATCGATTTCAACGAAATTTTTTGTGAATATTGCTTATGTAAATCGGAATGATTATTGCTTATGTGGTTGAAATCGGCCCGATAGTTTTTTGAAAAAAATTCTGAAATTTTGAGAAAGCTCGAAACTCGTCCTACTTTGACGGCGGTGGCTGACGCCACCCTTCGCAAAGCCTCAAATTATCGCGTAGTGTTTAGGCGTATATTGCTTTATTACTGTCGTAATTTCAATAATGACTTTAGTTTTCTTATTTTTGTCATCCACCATTATGTACTCCCTATGGAAAGGTATGAAAGGACATGATTTCCATATTTTGCCTTGTAACTTCTTTCCTACCATAATATCGTAGAGTTTTTATGTTACCATCGGGTAGCCTGGAGTAAGTAGATGATGTTAGAGTGTACTTTAGTTAAGTTCACTCAAATGGGTCAAAAGTTATGATAACTTAAGGTCAGGTCCATTATGTGCATATCATGTAACTTACTTGTCAGCATTAAGTGTGGCAGATAGTATGTATTACAATGTCTTCTTATGTGAATGCCGTCCTTCCACTGTACCCACTACAATCATTTGCTTATCTTGTGTTGCTCAAGTTCCAGGCTAGAATTTCTACCTGTGATTTGGGCTATCTTATGAAATGTATAAATATGACTACGCTCCCAAAAATCTGTGTCACTTGGAACGGAACCCAGAAGTCTGTTACACTGCTTGATTTTGCTCTTGTCAAAATACTTGACTCTGCCTTTATCTTTGTCAATTCATTCTTAAACCCTTTTATTATTTGCTTTGACGTTTTAATTCTTTTAATTGACGTAAATAAACACTAGTTCGCTTAGCTATTGCAGAGATCAATTACAGTGTTATCAGCCTTTGCTATTATTATTGTTACCATCTGCCCATAAGCATCCTAACATTCACATTTCACTTAGGCTGCTAGTACCACAACCCGTACGTCCGTACACGTAGCGTTGATTTTCCCATATATCATGGTAGCTATCTATGACTCTTTTGTACAACAGAACTTATACAGAGTCTGTGTCTCGTCTGGTCTACCCAATTATAAACTAATTAAGGGCCATTTTTCTACATATCTTACTCATACTATCCTTTTCAAATATTAACATATATTTGCTAATATTAGACTAAATTCTACAACGTTGAACACACCCGGTTTTAAGCTCAAGTTCACATTCCCTGATATTCGTGTATGCTGTAACCAAGAACAGGACGATCTCCTCCACATTGTGGCAAAATGCCGTTTGTATGACCACCCAAGACACTATATGCTGGGAAAATACTACACCAATCAATTCACCACGGATACATTTCTTTTCAGTCTATTTAGAATTCCTTCCCCGGGATTTTATATGTGATATCTTTAATTTTAATCAAAACTGTACAAGTAGGAATAACTTTCTCCAAACTATCATAGACTTCTAGAATAGAGACCCCTCCACCAAGGTTAACCAAGCTACTCGTTCTTGTTGTACAAGCATATAATTACATCTACGCACATATTTCAACACTCTTTTTATAAGTTACTATAATTATTTTCAAGTAAATGCATGTACCCGCAATGTACGGATGATATAGGCGCCGCCTGAAAAGAAATGTAAATTTTGAATTGAATAGAATTATTTCAAGCTAGTGTGCAAAATCTTATGATGTACAACCAAGGGCTTGGGTCCTTAAAAATTAATTGTTTAAAAATGCAAATTATGGTTGCCATAATCGCAACCTTCAATATTCAAAACATAACTTCGTACAAATTCTGACATTGACTTTAAGCCCTTAATATTCGGATTTGGTCTGGTCAAAGGGTGTAAAGGGGTGTCAAGTTATCCTCAATTTTTTTTTGTTTTCAAGGGGGGGTAAGTGCATATCTACGCTTTGCGTTTTTTACGAAACGAATTTTTTTCAAAAGTTGAAAATTCTAATTTTTGCGAATCAGTAAAAAAGCATTTTCGTAAAAATGACTTTCCCTGATATCTCCTGAATATCTTGATGTAATTCTATCATCTAAAGCTTAAGGTCAATGTGCGATCAAATCAAATGTAAAAGTAATATGGACGTAAACGAATTATTGAAATTCAGAATTCATTCAAAGACATTGAGAACCTACCATGTGTGGTAGCTATTTATGCATTTGTGTTTCATCATTTCAAGAGTTTTCTTCATTTTCATGAACATATTGGGAATTCTTTTGACAGTGTCTACCAGAAAACTCATTTTCAACTTTTGAGGGCGTAAAAGCAACTTCTCGTTTTTAGCTTTTTTGCGACTAAATAGTTGAAGTATGAGGAATAAATACATTTCAGTTTTTCCCTTTATTTAAAAAATTAGTTTTGGAAACTTTGAAACAAAAATCGTGATAATAGATATATGTAAGATTTCAGGGGTATCCATCCAATAAATTCAACAGGGAAGCGATTATGTGCACGCACAGTAGCTCTAATGATTAATAATGAATTTTTTACTGTCTGTGTGGCGCCTTTCTCTTCTTCTCCCAGCGATTGACCAAACGCACAGGAAACATCACAGCTCCCGATAATGTTATCATTGAACCGGCCACGTGAAATGAAAGATCATAGTTCGTCGTGGCTTCATAGAGAAAGCCTGGTTCGTATAAAAAGTTAGCTATGAATTAAACTCAATCGCATTTCATAAAATCCAACGTAGAAATACTTACTTTTCCATCACAATTTACAATGTATTGAGTATAATTTTTTTTTTGATATGTAGCCTCAGCGCAGCACTAAGAACCCCCAATCCCTTTATTATACGAGAAAGATTTTAAGGATATAAATTACCTGCAAAAGGAGTTCCAACAAGAGTAAAAATCCCCAGGAACATGCCCATGATCCCAAAAGCATTTGTTAAGTTGTCCAATCCCATTAAATCCGCAAGCACAACAGATAAAAGGCTGAAGAAAAACGCTGTGGTCATACAAGTTGTTGTTATTATTATCTCTACAATCTGATGTTTTGCTAATTTACCAAAAGCAAAATATCATTCATTTTCTCAGCACTGGTACTATTTGTATAAGTTGCTGCTAACTACCAAATGATTTTAATAAAGGAGCTTTTTTGTTGAGTCCACTGAACTTACAAAAAGCGGGATTCTTAGATCCGTTAACAGACATATAGTATAGAGTAGAATCGAGCTTCTATATTTATGGGTACTATTTTCTCTAACAGCTCAACGTACCAATACAAAATCCGAAGACTACCGTGTAAAAGATAAATAACCAGTAAGACTGAAACAGAGGTAAGACGACACAAGCAGCGCCACCTATACACAATGCAATGGCCAGTAAAAGTTCAGCTCGAACCTTGGGCAGGTCAGCAACAACTCCACCTGCAGAATTAGAATCACAGCGATTTTAAATCCAAAACTTAATAATTAATTAATGACAGGTATAATCTTAACTGGACAAAGAATTTGAATAGACTGTAGACAGTTTATTAATATTTACGAAACTTACACATTACACGCCCTGCTGTATTTGCAGCTCCCATTACTGTAAACAACACTGGAATGTCCGTTTCTTGCAAACCTTTCTCTAACGCAATCCCTGAAAAATATTAAAGCACTGTTGTTGATACTGATTCTATCAAGTTTCCCTTCTCCCTCTCGTTTGGAACAACGTCTATTTATTTTCATTTTCATGATATTTCTGTCATTCATTTCCTACTGCCTGTTATTATGCATTTATGAAACTTTTTACAAGTAATTTTTCAAAGGATGGGAATAATACTGGAACAAACAAATGTAAACATTAACTCGAGAGTTCGAATATTTTGGAAACATTTAAAACGACGAACCTCCCAAGTAAGCGAACGGAATGTAGAGTCCCATTCCAATTAAAGAGCAAGCCGTAAGAATTATAAGGAAACTGGGACTGGCAATTATGCTTCCACCCAGGAGTAAATGTAATGATTTCATATAAGTTCCACCGCATTTCTTCTTGCCCGCTCCGGGTTCTTCTTTATCAGTGGTAACAATTACAGACCATTCCGCGGAAGTTATAGCACCCGTTTCTACCTGAAATAAAAAATTACAATACTTTTACGTAAGAGTAATTAACTGTAAAGGGATGGTTTCTTTAAACAAATATTGAATTTTAAAATTCAATTGCAGGCATACATAAAAACTGTAATGCATAAAAAAATAAACACAAGTCGGGAGGTACACTTTTTAACCTTCGGACTGTTTTGGCTGCACACTTTCTAGTTTTGCGTAAAATGTAATCTTATGTATCTACTAATCGTACTGTTTCAGCATATGCAGGAATTCTTCGCATAGTTCCACGCAGAAAGATGTCATCTCGGAAGAGAGGGCTGTTGATAGTCTTAATATCTGAGATGTTGTAGATTTCTCTCTTTCCAGTAAACTCATCAACGGTCATTAGAGTGTGACCCACCCGAGCCTCCCAAACTGAATTTCGACTGTCGCCTTTTTTTAAAATTAGTGGTTAACTCATTTTACCTTTACATTTTCACGAACATGGTTGCAAACTGCCTAGCATGAAGTTCAAAGTACGATTTAACATACCATCATTTTGTAGTCCCTCTTTCGCTGTTCCTGGAAGCGTAGCTGTTGAAGAAGCCAGCAGATTAGCTGCAGTCATTGAACTTTTCACAGTTTCCAAGGGCGTTGTTTCTATTAAGAATAAAAACCATTAGAATTTTCAAAATCTAGTTTGTCACTTCCTAGTTTAGAGAGAAGGAGGAAAGTGCTTAAAAAATAAAAATGTACAAAATATGATTTTAACTAACCCTTGAATTCTTCGATGCCTCCTGATATTGGAAAATGATGAACTTCCAACGGCCTGTAAAGTGAGGCACAAAATGAACACGATAAAAATAATCCAGCTTCAATCAGAAGGGAAACTTTCCACCCAAAAGTATTCAAGAAGTAGAAGAACACTGTTCCAAAGACTGTTTGACCTAATCCAGCTCCACAAACACATATCCCTGTGGACATGGCTCGGTGTTTTTCAAAGTAAAAGCCCACAGATATAACAGAGGAGACGTACAGCAACGAGCAACCAAGCCCTCCCATTATACCATTGCATAGATACAAAGCAATCAAGTTGGGCTTGGAGAGACAAAATAAATAGGTTAAAACAAATCCAGAGCTTGCCAATACTGATCCGATGGTTGCAGCCACTCTGAACCCGTACCTATTCGCTAAAGTCGCCGCAACAGGACCTGTTCATTTCAAAATATATGTAAATTGAGCAACCAGCTTTAATAATATGGATTTTAGGCTAGAAAAGAGAAACTATTAATAAAATGTATTTTCAAAAAATGGAGGAAGAAATTACCTCCTAAGGCATAGAAACCATTTAAAAGACTCATAATCCATCCAATATTCGAAGGACTAACGGTTATACCAGCTTCTGCAAAACTTGTCCCTATGTAGTCCAAGGTTATTCCATAAGAAAAAACAATACCATCAACAATAAAATTTGAAAGGAAGGAACCTAAAACTATCATCCAACCCCACCCTCCATCTGGGGCAACAATGATATCCTCCGGGAGAATTTCCTCTGCATCTGCTCCGTGTATCTAATTTTAAATTGAAACAATATTTATGGCCTACTTAGTATTTTTCCCACTGAAACTTCATGCAAATATAATTTTGTAGAAATCTCAATAAAGGCTTGATAGATATTTGTTTTAAAATCTCTTGGTGAATACCATAACTGGACCTGTACCCATGCCCAGTATTTTTGCGTCTTCTGGAGTAAAGTCATAGCTATCTCTAGTGATTTTACGATGGCCAGACATTCGCCTAGAAACCGTTTGAAGGAAGTCATCAGTTGGTCTATTTTCCTCCGTTGGATCAGGATGACCTGACATTCGTCTTGAAAGGTGTTCAAGAAAATTTCCGGAATGAGTTCCATCTGCTTTGTTGTCTTGAGCAGAATTAATTTGGCCGGACATCCGTTTGGCAACATGTTGCACAAACCTCATATCGATTTATTTTATCTGTCGTACAAAAATGATGTCCTGTTGGTCTGGTTTCAGTATTGCGTCCTTTCGTCGGGTTCAAAGTTACTCCATCTTGGTTATCATGTTATTCCATGAACTTTTATGAAATCACGTAATTGCATGTAATTGTTTTGCAGCAGGTTCATTACTCTGTTAAGATTTCTTTCCGGCTAATTTCAGCTTCGTCTATTTGTTGCGTCCAATAGCTTATGGTGTAAGTCTGCATCCGGGAGTCAAATTTGGAAATCGACAATTGGCCAGTCTGTTGATAATTTGAACACGTTTTAATCTAAGTAAAACTTTATTAAATTCATTGATTTAAATTGGTATTTCAGACGGGTAATTTATTCTGAGAAAATAAATCCGCTTTTAGGGTCGCAGAAATATTCTAGCTGGAATGGATAATTGGATGAGGAGTGTACTAACCTAATTACCAAATGATTGGTCACTTTTAATTAAATATTTCAACACCAGAGGGTAGAACATTCAATAAATATAATATGAGTGTCTTTATTCTATGAATTATTTCTGAAGACTTTGTTAGTTGAATATCTACGTAACAATTTATTGTCTGTATTATATCACTACCAGAATTTTGAGCATTATTAACAGAAACCATCTACTTGCTTTAACAAGAAAAGCTTGATGAATATTTGTGTAACTTCAAAATAATAGATATTGTTTCTATGATTTTTGTCATCCCTTTAGCCTTTGCAAAAATTGTTTTAGTCGTTTTCTCAATGTTTCAATTGTTTTTTTTCTGTGTATCCATATCGTCACTGGTGGTGAAATATTGAATATTTCTACTGGCTGTTCGCATGTTTGATGTCTACCAAGATAAATACATAAATGTTAAATACCAAGATAATATTTTATAGAGGTAATTTCCACCTTGCATCTTCTTTTAGAACATGTTGGGGTACTGGTAGGGTACAACTACGATAATTGGCTCAAAAGTTGAACTTTCCGAACTACGATAAGTATACCGCGAACTCCGATGTGTGACCCGAAGTTCGGTAAGTGACCCAACTCGCAGTGAACAAACCTAAGGGCCGGGGGAAATGATGGCCCTTTGGTGGAATGGTGGGGATTCGTGGGACGTAAATGCAACTTTCCAAACTACGATATGTGACCTAGTTTAAAATTGGCACTTCGTAATACAACCCATTTCCAGCTGCCATGTTTGAAACCTAACCCGTCGTTTGGAACGTTCCAGTTAGGCTATTAGTTTAAGTTGGAAAGCTGTGCCGTGACTATAATGGCCGAGAATGGCATTTTCTCGATTCATCACCATCTAATAGTATATTGCGTTTGGTATATGCTGTAATGTCGTACGTTTTGTTTGTGTTTGTTGCTTTTACCACGTCTGGATTTGTAATATTGTAGTGTTTTCTGGGCAGCATTTTGTTATTGTGGTTATGATTGCCAATTACAACATACCGGCACAACCATATGTAAGTAGTGACCAATTAAACTGATGTACTGAAGTTTGTATATATATTCAGGTTTGAATTTATAGCGAAGTTAGTATCAACTTTCACTTTTCATGCAAATTTAAGTTCAACTTTGGAACTTAATTCAAATTTGAATTTAAGTTCCCATATTCATCTAAACTAAAATTTACATCGAAATTCGGGTTTGAATAGAAATTCAGGTTTGAGAGTCAAATTTCAACGAATCGAAGTTTAAGTTTTAATCACTGTTCAGGTTTTAAACAAGTTCAAGTTTTAATCGAATTGTATTACCCGGTTACAGTACCCGCCGGATATTTGTGTTATACAGTAAAGCCACAAGTATTTCAGAAATATAGCCTGAAGGGACACTGTTGTGACGTCACAGGGTCATCCCGGGACGTCTCTTATGGGAATCCTACACGAGGTTACACATGTCTGGCAGCGACCTATAACGTCTTAAAAAGGTAATCGGCCGGAAAATTTGAGTTAAATATGCCCATAATGCCAAATATGCCCAAAATCTACGTATTTGCCCAAAGTTGAAAATGCCCAAAATGCCATGCCATGGCATTTTCAAATCGACAATCCCTACATATAATGTACATACACACATTTTAAATACTGTGGATAATATTGAGGCCAAATATAATTAGTCTACAGCCAACCAATCCAAAATTATTAAAAAAATAATTTGGGACTAGTTGAGCTGCGACACAGTCCCAAGGAATGGAGCGGATAGGGCTTTTGGCTTACAGCGAAGGCGCTGCCCGTGTATTACGTTCCCAGGAACCACCTCTCCTCGTCTACAACATCAAGCAAGCAATGCTTGCATGCTGGCTGCATGTACTTACATGTACGCATATAATCCATGCGTGGTAGTAATATGTGCACTGAGCCTTAACTAGATACGTATATAAATTACCCGTTTCGGATGTAACTCGATTTGACTGCCGACACCCCCAAATAAACGCTTTTTTAAAATTTTAAAATGAAGATTTTATTAATCCCCACATTTTCCAGCAAAATAAAGCGTTTACTTGGGAGTGCCGGCAGTCTAACAAATTGGCGAAATTTTAAAATTTCCCATGTAATTTTTTACAAAAATCCGAATTTTTCACTTTAGGGCCCGGGAAAAAATCATCACTGTAGTAGATAGTAAATTTGAGATTATGAAGATTTTGGGCTTTCTCGGTTTATTTGCCTTCCTATTCGGTTTTTGGGGAAAATATTTTTTGGGAGATTTTTTTCTCTACATTATGCATCTCAGGTCATAAATCAAAGTGTTTTCTGGAATAGTGACCATCAAGGGTGGCCGTTCTCAAAAAAATCATCGCTACGCGATAATTTGAGGCTTCGCGTAGGGTGGCGTCAGCTACCGATGTCAAACTAGGATAAATTTTAGTTTTTTTTTCGAATTTTCAGATTTTTTTTCGAAAAAACTATCGGGCCGATTTCAACCACATATACAGTAGCCATTACTATTTACATAAGCAATATTCACACAAAGTTTCATTGAAATCGATTCAGTAATTTTAGATATAACAGTCGTTTGACATAAAGTCCAACATTTCAAAAAAAAAATCTAAAAAACTACCCTTCCGATTTCAACCAACTCATCCTTACTTTTGATACAAGTAATGTCCATAAAAAATTTCATTGAAATCGGTTCAGTAGTTTTTGCGTAATCGTGTGGAGGGACGCACACACGTACGGACAAGGCTATTTTACTAGGGGGCGGACGCCACCTTAAAAACAGACTCCATTACTATCTTCAATCGGTAAACGATAAGCTTGTTCCCATTCCCACATCATCGAACCAGTTGCTCTGCACGGACGAGAACCAAGTGGGTCGAAATGGGCAAGTCTGCAAAGAGCAGACACTTTTGCCTGCCCAAATGTTTGATTCCAGGAATTAAAATATTAAATACCTTAATTATTAAAAATTGAGAGATTTGCACTATACTCAAATGACAATACGCGTCATGAAAAAGAGTGGAAGATGATTGATATAATTGGGTAGCGGGGGCTCTAGTTTTGGTGGGTTGAGTCTTACTCTTTAATCATGGCAACCCATCGATTCCCCACTTAATTATCTACAACTCTAGCAATTTTTGTTTCTCTATGGCTACCTAAACTAAGTTACGTGAAATCACGTAACAGAGAGGTAAAGGGTGTGAATACTTTTTTCGTGCACTGAACGTACAGCTCGTACAAACTCGTTTTAAATTCAATGTAAACGTTTTTAAAATTTAAGTTTTGGCATACTGAATACAACCACACGCGTGGGAATGAATTAAAATTATAATTAATACCAACCGTGCAAAAAGGTTGAGTTCATACGTTGATGAGTTTACATAAACGTATTAATGCGAAATGAGTTTCACATACATTTTAATACTCTTTACTTATAGCTCATGCTATGTACATGTACACCCATGCTGTTGTGCTGTTTCGCCCATTAGTGACTTAACACGTAGTACTGGTCGCAAATGATTTTGTGTGCAGTGGAATGTGTTTATACATAGTTTCATTTAATTTTCTGAGGTTAGACGGATGAGACGGTCTGCTTTGATAACATTATGCATTTTACTTTTACTTATCCGCCCCTGCAAAACATTTGAATTGCCTGTTGTCATTGGTTCGGCGGATATCGTCCATGTAGATGAACAGACACCACTGCTTCTGATTGAAAAGCTTTGTTAATTTTGATCTACATCAAATAATCATCAGGAGTAAAATTTCGAAATCGTAGCAAAAACTTTGGGTGTCTAAACAAAGGTATCTTTTCCACTTTTTTGGCCACAAAAGGGACTCTATCGATACCATGTACTGCCTCCTCAGGGTTATTTGGCATTTGATGTATTTTTTAACTTAATTGAAAATTTACAAAAAAATTATTGGCTAGGGTTCAAAATTTAAAAAATAGTGACTAAGGCAGCCGTGTTTATATGAAAGCATTTTATTTGCAAGGTTAATTGAAATTTTGATGTCCTAGTCCAAATTTTGACGTAAAATAACGGAGAAAGGTGGCCCTTGATTCTTGCCCTAACCTAAACGTTGTAACTAGGTACATGTAATTCAGATTATGTTGTAAATAAGCAAACTGAGCGGTAAAAAAAATAGTTCTTTTATTTTTCTGATAAATTTCTACTCAATTCCCAGCGATTTACATATTCTATGGGATAAACCATCACACCTGACATTAGTATAAGGCCACCAGCTACGTAAAATGTCATATCAAAATTTCCAGTAAAATCAAACAGGAACCCTGGAAATAAATTAAAAATCTACTTATAGAAACTATGCGATTATTTGACTAATTAGCATTAGTAACTGCAAAAACAATTTAATTACAAAATCAATTTGTACCGACAAATCATTTCAAAACAATCCAGTACCTGCTAAAGGTGCTCCAAACATTGCTGCTGCTCCTTGAAATAAACACAAAAGGCCAAAAGCATTTGTAAGTTTATTTAATCCTAGAAGATCCACCAACAGAATTGAACGAAGACTAACGTAGCAGGCTGTTTAAAATAAAAACAAATTAATATAAACATTTTAGTGTAAATAGCTACAAATAGTCTTATATGTTATGTATTGATTTTATGGATTACCCATGGCTAGGCCAAAAACGGAAGAGTATCCAATAAATAGCCAATAGTTAGTCAGGAATGGAACCAGGATAGTGGAGATTCCACCTATCGTCAGTGCTGCATTATTCATCACAACTGCTTTCACTTGTGGCCTGTCCGCCAGCCAACCACCTGCGAAACGAAATAAGCACCGCTGTATTTACCACAATATTTTAATTCCTTAAATTATTTTCAACAATCTGTTATAAGAAAGAGTTATTCAGCTTATCTTATTAGCACTTACAGAATACTCGGCCGACAGTGTTGGCGATTCCAATAACGGATATTAACATCGGAGCATCAGACTCTTCAACTCCAGCCTGCATAGAAATCCCTGAAAGAATTAACAATAATTTTTATATGAAATTGTTTCCAAATAAGGTTTAAATAATGTCTTTGAGTGATAGTTATACAAGTGAAAGTATTTTCTGCCTCCCGAAGTTTCTCTTAAGACGACTGTTATTTCATCAAAGCTTTACCAACCTTTAAGGAAGATAAATGGAACGAAGAACCCTGCCATGGTAAACGCACCCGCCACAGCAAGCAGTACAAATGTCGGGCTGGCCAGCAAGCTAAAGTCCAGCATTTTTTTAACAACGCTTAAAGTGCAACAACGTTTCCTCTTTTTCCCATCCGGTGTAGCTGGTTTTAACGATTCTGATGAAGGTTCTTGTGGTTTGTTGGCAACAATAGCAGACCACTCAACACTGGAGAAGTGTCCTTTATCGACCTAATAAAAATATCTCATCTGTGACCTATTTTACCTACATATAATATTTTCACACCAATTTACAATTTCCGCTTACAGTCTCGGCATATTCAGGGATCCTTCTCATACTTCCACTGTAGAAGATATCGTCTCTGTAGAGTGCCTTGTTTATAATATTTTTAGAGCTGACTCGAAGTATTCGCGAACGAGTCATTTCATCCACGAGGTAGGTTGAATTTCCTATTTTGGTCTGTAATATAGGTCCTGACTGGTTCATTTGATTGGTATTTTCCTTGTTAGAGTGCTCGTACAGTGGATCATCTGTTCATTAACGTAATGTCAAATTTTAGACTTTGGTATTTGCAAAATTAAATACAATCCATCAATATATGCCTTTAAAATAACCTTCATTAATTTCATTTTCCTCCTGAATCTCCACAAGATCTCCTATTACTCCTTTGCCCCGGACGGATGACTGCGTATTTGTTCTTACAAGGGGCAAGTCACCGATCATTACCATGGATGACGGTACAGACATTCGTTTGGCTTGTTTATGTATTGGGAGAGGGTTATTGAGGGAATGGGTAGAGGCTTTCCTGTTTTGCGATGTTAGGGCGTCGGGTGTGTCATTTTCCACAGAATTAATTGAATCCCATTTCTCCATCTCGCGAGCACGCTTTATCCTCATCAATAATGGTGTTCCCTCTGGTGTCTGGAATGGTGTTATCTTTTTTTTCTCCTGATCTGGGTCATTCGCTATCGCTGCTACAGATAAAAATAGCATGTGTTACATGAGAAAATACACTTCAGTATAAACAAACTGAAATTACCTGTCGTAGACTTTCTCTCTTTCAATGCCTTCACCGGGCGGTACATAGCCCCACAAATACTGCAACTCAAAACCAGGGCAGCATGAACTGTAATAGTGACTCTCCATCCGTAATTGCTGACAAGGTAATAAGTTAAAGGTGCAAAAATAAAAGTTCCTACACCAGATCCACAAATGGCAATTCCAGTAGCCAAAGCTCGATACTTCTCAAAATAAAACCCAACAGCAATGACAGAGGGTACATAGAGAAGATTGAATCCGATGCCCCCGATGATTCCATAGAATATAAGCAAACTATATAAATTGGGAGTATCACGGCACATAATATAGGCAGCCATAAATCCCAAACATCCGACCACTGATCCTAGTATTGCAACCACTCGAAACCCAAACTTATTGGCAAGGGCGGACACAAATGGTCCTAAAAGACAAATAGAAAAAAACCAGAGCGTCAGTTTATTCTCAGATCTCATACATAGATACATTCATATGTATGTCTATTTTATTTTTCCAACGAAGGACCGTTCCGTGCTTCAGTTTCAGAGATTGGAACCTGAAGCCCATAATTATCGTAGTTCATATAACCTTCACTTTTTCTCACCTCCCAATAAGTAAAAGCCATTAAGCAAGCTACTAATCCATGCAATATTTGACACAGTGACATTTTGTATTCCAGCCTCCTCAAAACTTAATCTTATAGGCTCAGACATCAGTCCAAAAGAAAAAATGATTCCGTCCACTACTACATTTGACAAGAAAGATGCAAATGCTACTACCCAACCCCATCCACCATCTGGAGCAACGATGATTTCATCCGGGTGAATTTCTTCATCATCTGGGCCTACTATCTGTAAATAGGTGTCACATAAGAAATGAGATTTTTAAAATTACACCCATGATGAATTCTGTGCATAATAAGTATTCCTTTTTTTCTGTTTACACATGTCAAGTTGTCATGTTTCATTGTAATGATCAATCACATTAAATCTAGGTAAAAATGTGCCCTATAATAAAAGTTAAGTTATCTAACCCCCGCATATGAACATACCTACCAGCAAATTAGCACGTGTCTGTAGTAAAGTATAACCTGGACATACAGATTCTATAGATCAACAAAGCTCTCTAACAACCCTGTCACCTGTATCTACGTACGTAATTGGAAATTATAATTGCTTGTACCTTTATACTTTGTACTGGCTTACACTTGAAGAATCATTACATTTGTAAGCAAAATCTAATTGGGATTCGTATATTAAAAACGTAAGCTAAAGTTCTATAATATAATTTGAATAAGGTAACTTTTTTCAGTTAAGGTATAAAGGAGGTTTAGAAATTCGAAATTGAACATATTTGAAAAACTTTAAAAATTTAATTGAAAGAAACACGTGGATTTAACGGGAAAAGCACATGGTTGAAAACACCTGTTACCCGAGGCTTTAAGAGTTTGTAATGTACCTTGACTGGAGCGTCCTTGTCATCCCCAATGAAGAAACTTGCTTTCCTCGAACCTCCTTTTTCCACGTCCGTAGGCAAACTTTTCTTTCTCTTAAAAGGCTCCACCTCTTTCAATTGTTCTGTTTTCTCTGGGATTTCGCTACTCATCTTGTCATGGATTTCACAGAATCTCAGATTTTGTTATCTTTCCCACAAAAAATTGAAAAAAAAACAAGTTAGAATGAGGCACTTCTAAACGCCTTTTGCAATCCGGTGAGAACAAGGTTTAACGTGTCTTTAAAGTAGCCCATGAGGTCAAAACTGTCTGGCATAAAAGGGGGCTAGTGTTGCAAGCACGCGACAACAATAAATAATAATGAGTTATTTCAATGCCGTAGTATTGATGTTTAAGTGGTCATTATTCGTTTTGAACTTTAATTGTCTCTTGGATCTACTCAATTATGATAGATATGAGTGGAGGTTATTGATTGTACAATTGCTAATCAATTCTGTCAATTATTCACCGACATAGAAATAGAAGAAGCAAATGCATTCAAGAGTAGTATTTATCATTGATTGGTCAAAATGCTATATTTTTTATTTTTACAATATTTATATATACAACAGATTTCGCTTTACCTGTTTGAGTCATATCAGATTTAATCATAAGCTAGACTAGAATACAAAAGAACTTGAACGAGACGATAATACGAATATGATTATTAATACCAAGAGTTATTGAATTCTCATCACAATGTGGCATTTCATGAAATTGTTTTAATACGGTATTACCATACACACTCTTTATAAAGGCTCAACGAAGCATGTTAGTACATAATTTTAATCTTGCATCATTATTTTAGTACTAGCGAAGGGAACTGTAAGGTTACCAGTAAAATTAATTCCAATAAAATAATATTTATATAATCGATAATAGGAACTGCAAGTGAGGACAAGTGAATGAAAGTGTTCTCAGTCATTGGGGATAGAAATTCCCAATGAAATGAATTCCCAAGTTTACCATGAAGTTATCTCCCCAAGTTGATTACTTTTGACCGACTAGAAAACAATATTGTCTCATTAATGTGTCGCATACTGGTGGTAATGTATTGCTGGATTCATACCTGAGAATTATTTCTCGACTTGAATCAAGGGATTACTGCAGGTCAAAAATCTCTGTTCTTTGGTTTCATAAAGTCTGGGGATAAGGAAAATATTGATGGTCATATAATCTGGCTATAAACACAAAAAGAGTATGGTTTAACCATTGAGATAAGATTTCTCACTACTTATGAGTAACCTATGGGTATACATACCATCACTGCAAGACATGTTGAACCCAGTTATAGATATATTTAACTTCGCCATAAATCCGACGATTAACTTGTCGGTGATGGATTTAAGCTAAATCTCAATTCTTACATGTGACTCACCTCTCTGATATGTTTGGAGAAAAACTGGTAGAATTCCCAGTAGCGCAACTATCGTACTTTCTCGTGGCTGTGATCATAAGTATAAATGTAAATGCAATGCGTTTGCAGAGAAGTTTTTCCCTATTAATTAAGCACAGGTGAACTGCAAAAATTTCAAATGGAATTTGTATTGAATTGCTCACTGAACATATGTATGTACATATAGCTTCTTAAGTGCAGTTACTGTTACTTTTCATTTTTGTAGAATTCTGCATTGCTGTTCCAGTACTGATGTGGAAACAATTTTCAAATTTTATCACTTCTACACTATTGCACTGATCAAGACAATTATTGTATGTATGCTATGATATTACTTTTTAATTTTTTAAAGGAGGTGGACCCCCAAATTCAGCCGTAAACACCGTTTGAATTAAATGTGCAAATTACTGTGGGGACAAGCGAACCTTAGAAATGGTTGCAGCTCGTTGCACAAATATTAGTGCGAAATAATTATTATTGGAGAGATTTCCGCAAAATAAAGTGTTAAGTTTCAGGCACACGGATTGTGAGAGGCGTACAAAAGTTGAATAAAGTTTGCTGTTTACAAATAAAACCCAGAAAGTTATTTATAAAATTCAACAGGCATTACGGAGTTTCCTTGATCTTGAAAACACTTTCAGTTCAGAATAGTTGGGAAAGAGAATATCAGAAAAATACACTTATTGACACGCTCGCCCAGCTTCCCATCAAGAAAGAGAAGAACTTCGGTGAGTAGTAGTTAGTAGTAATGCTACAGTGCAAGTAGTTTGTCATATGTACTGATTCTGTTGGTACGATTCCTTTGTTTACTTAAAAGTTACGTATCTAACATGCTTGGATTGACTCTTAAAATTAATTGATATCATCCAATTCGGCCATGGAGTGTATAAAACGTTGCATTATTAGGTGGAAGTATTTAAAGTTTGTGTGTGGTATCAAGGTTCCATCAAAACTGTTTTATTCATTTTTGTTTTGAAAAGCCTTCATAACTAAACAGGATGTACATATGTACATAAGCAGTAGTGCACATGAAATTATGAAAACTCACGTATACTGCACGAGCAGCAGTGTCAGGAGTTATTCTTATCAGATACATACAAACAAACAAACATACATGAGTGAAGCTTCGCAAGTCTACCTACATACACAGGGAACACGATCGAAAAATGCATAAATTGAGAAAGCAGGTAATGTCTTTTTATTTAGATTTTCTGTCTGTTTTCTAAAAAATGAAAACGATAAATAAATAAAACAATGTTGCATGTTACATATTTTCACTAAACAATACAAATACATACACATTAAAAGATTTGTCTAAACGGTTTTAAAAAATTGATTAGTATACCGGCAAGCACATGTTTAGCTGTTGGTTGTTGTGTAATAATTACAGTAAAAGTGACACGGGGGACAAGTTGCAAGGACTGAATTCAAATGCACTAAGTAATATACTAAATAAATAAAATACAAGAGTATTGTTCACTAGGATTACATAAGTACCACACATGTATAAGTACTGGGTAGAAGTATCTGGTGGTTTTTATATGTGTATAATTATCTGTATATATACTTATATATATATATAAGTTGCTTTGTAGTAATGAGTGCATTGCATTCGTTTCACTTCTGTATTCTATTCATTATTTTGGAAATATTGAAAAATCTTTTTATCGCTTAGCAGTGTAACAATTAATCATATTTCCATTGCAATATATGCAGTTATTACATACATACTTTCAAACATTGTGTATATTGTGGAGGATTATCGACTGGAAAAATTGGAGGTAACTTACCTACAGAGACCTAACCTGTAAGTACATAAGAGGTATTTACCAAATGACACAATGATTTTTATTATTTTCTGCGTTTACATTTTTTCCATTCATAGCAGTATCACAGAGTAAATTTTTCCAAATCCTTTTTTTCTCATGTATATTCCATATACATAGGCAAAATAAAACAAATGGACAAGAGTAGCAGTGAAGACTTTATAATAATTGTTTTTTATAAGCAGGATTCAACATTGTCAACAACATTTTTCTCATTTTCTTCATTTACTGATTGCTCTGCAGAATCACGGCAGCTTTCATCTTCATCCTCTGGGATATCTTCCAGAGCAGTGCCTACGAAGGTTCTTGGTTCAAGGACCGGCTTCGGGGGTGCACATCGTGTTACAAATGGTACCATAAAGCTGATGATTGAAGAAATAATAAGAAACCCTCCGGCAAGAAAGAAAGGGACCTCGTAGTTACCAACAGCGGTTAGCACAGCGCCTAAAAATGTTATATATTATTCCAGTGTAAACACATATCAACCTTTAATTTACGACGAAATTGAAAACAAGAACACAGTTTATCACAACAATAATTGGCGTTGTACATTTGAAGAAAATAATATAACATACCAGCAAGAGGCGATCCTACAATTGAGGCTGCGCCACGAAATAGAATAAGAAGCCCGAAAGCGTTGGTAAGGTTCTCTAATCCAAGTAATTCCACAAGCATAATACTTGTAAGGGAAACGTAGCCTGAAACGAAAAGTCCGAAGAAAACCGCGATTGCTACGTATGCGTTGAATGATGCACAGAAAGGGACAAGTGCGATACAAATTCCAGATAGAAGCAAGCATAAATTGTTCATGAGAAGTGCGCTGACTTGAGGTAAATCCGAAATCACACCAGAGAGAACACGACCAACTGTATTCGTGATTCCAATAATAGATAGTAAATATGCCGCCTGATCTTTATCAATACCCTGCAGTTCAAAATGAATCATTATATAAATATTTATGAGTGCAAATACAAATTAAATACAAGCCTTCAAGTTACAAATAAAATAATTACAAAGAAATTGTTTTAAAATTAAAACAAGAACCACCTTATTCTGGGCGGAGTCAATTAAGTATACAAAAGGAACGTAGAATCCCAACATTCCAAATATATTGCTGACCGCCACAAAGAGAAACACTGGATTTTTGAGCAGCCCGAAATCCATCAACTGGCCTAGTGCTGCTTTGAATGCTCCACTCGACAAGCAAGAACAACAGGTGCTTCCAGGTGGACCTACCCCGTCTGCCCCATCAAATCCTTTCTCCCCCGGACCAACCATAGCTGAACCTGCCATGCTGCCGGCAGCCTTTGGGAGATTTAAAATTGATTGACGGTACGAAGAGATACTTTTCTGCGACTGAAATTCTGGAAGGTGAACAATTGAACCAGTGAAGAAAATATCTTTTCTTGACAGTGGACGTATGATGCGAGGAGGTGGGTTATATTGTTCAGAGTCCTTTCGGGATGAACTGAATACCAACCCTTCGGACAGTTCGCCCTTTGACCACAAGCTGGTATAGTCATCTTCCTGTGGAACACCTATAGTAGCAAAAAATTAATTAATAATAAGATATCACAGAACTAGAAAAACCGAAACTAATTTGGCATTTTACAAGAGTAACGAAAAACTTCGCAATTCCAAACGGTGGAAAATTAGGTGGTAAGTTCTTAACCCTTTGAGACTGGTAATAGATTCGAGAGGGTTCCATACCGATTCAAACTATCTGATGCTGCACGACGTAAGCCCATTACATATTTGAACACCATGATATTTGATAGATTGGGTTCGGTGATTTATAAAAGACGATTTGATTTTAAAAGGAAAAGGGGAAACATGTGATAAAACAGGTGATCCCATTACCCGTTAAATTTGAGGAAAATTAGTTTTTAATAGTTAATAGAAAAATAGATGGAGGGACATCTTGGAAACTAGCTCATTCAGCGTGTGTTTCGGCCAAACCTGGATTAAACTAAAAAATCCTATTTACGCAATGAACAAGTAACCCTTTCATTACCTTTGACTATTTAAAACTAACTACCCTTTGCTCAAATGTAGGTATATAAAATATCCAAATATTAACAATAATAAAATGTTAATGTTGCATCTTATAATAATGAAATTTAATTGTCTATAATAAGAAAGCTGCTATACAGTACAATACGTTTATTATTGTACCCATTTTCAGCTATGTTACCTTTGACCGTGACTTTGAGGATTTAATCAATTTTCCCTTGCTATGAGGTATTATATTATGAATAATAAAAATTTTGGGAAAAACGGTCGTTCATGTGTAGACATTAAAAAGTATTAAAAGAATATGTTATGTAGTTTTTAAATAAGTTATCTCACCAAGATTATTCATTTTCGAACTAACAAATGATGTCATTGAGCTTTTGAAGTTCGACGAACCACGTCTGTTGGATTCAGATAGGTTGGATTTGCTACAAATATAAAAATCTTAATTGATAATAAGTTCTTAACTGGATGTGTGAAATAAATAAGCAATCGCAGCATTCGTAAATCACCTTAAAACTCTTTTGGTCGCAGCAGTAGGAGGTTCCAACTGATTTTCTTTAACACTGGACCCCAATGGCACTGCCTTGTAACTTTGTCTCCTGGGCATACGATCGAAGAAAGGAACACTTCCATTTTTAGGGATGCTTCTTCCAGCGTTGAACTGAGGAGCTGATCCATTCCTAGTCATTCCACGACCTGATCCTGAACCAACTAAAGACCCGACCCGAACTGGAATTGGTTTCGTAGGAGATTTTGACAGTGACAGTTCATTGGCTCTGAATGAACTGGAAGGCGTTGTTCCATTTGAGTTTGAAACATCACTGTTCCTTCTCTGGGAGTTAATCGGCACAGGTCGAGACGAGCTGAAATGTACAAAACAAATAAATCTTGTTCGTCGCGTTGAATTCATAAAATTACGTATTGACTGCAAAAGGAAAAACTGAAGTTGTGATTTCCTACTTTGAATTAGTAACATCTTCATCGTCAGACTTGGTGCTTGTATTGGCTTCCTCCTCTTCCTCAGCAATAGGTTCGGGAATGCTTACAATTAGTTCCTCCTCAATAATTGGGTCATCAATTTTTACACTCGTGGGAACGTTCGCGTTTAAACTATCGGTGACAGTCGTGGATTTCTGATCAGCTTCAGTAATGGTCGGTAGCGTAGCCAAGGTTGGTACTGGTGTAATGGGCGTGCCAGGTACAAGCTGATCTAGATTGAAGGATGAGTGCACACCCGGATCCACATTCAATGGTAGTTTCATTCTCCTTTCCATGGTTCCATCAGGAAGCTGAACCATAAAATACGATGAGCCTACATCAAAACAACGACATAAGTTAGCGGCAGTTTAGATTCATCCAATGTAAATAATGGTTCTCATAAAAATTTCAATGTAACAAATGGTTTTCATAAAATGGTTTTGGCATCAACCGTAAGATATAGCCGAGAATCAATAATGATTCTTCACCCTCCGTACAATCCTAAAGTCGTCAAAACATAAGGAACCCACCAGCAATAGAGCCTTTCTCCAAGTAATTCCTCTTTTCTTCAGCCATCCTTTGAAGCAAGTTCTTTCCTCGTCTCGGAATATGAACTTGATTAGATTCTGGTCCATTTTCAATGTCTTCTTCATTATCATAATCTCCATCATCCTCCATTCTAGTTATTTCTAGTGGCCGCATCAGCATACCGAAAATCTGTCAAATAAATTATTATAACTTCTAACAGCCTCCTTTGTCACAAGGAAATTACTCATGAAGTGCAACCTTCTGAAATAAACTTACACCACAACAAAAGCAGAGACCAGCGAATATTAAGTTGGCATTTTGCCAGGTTGTAACGCTGAGTAGATAGGAGGAGATCGGGGCAAACAAAAATGTGCCGACGCCAGATCCACAAACTGCAAGACCCGTGGCAAGAGCTCGTTTCGATTCAAAATAATAACTGACGCATACTACGGCGGGAAGGTAAATCATTCCAAATCCAATTCCTGAATTAAATAATCATTCACTATCATAAAACTAATTATACCAGGGTTCCACAGACGCATTATTTCCCAACAGTGCTGATGCATACTAGTATCATCAGCTGCACTATAATTTAAACCATTTACCTCCAATTATTCCATAAGTTACAATCATCGTAGCGAGGTCTCCAGACAATGATGATAGTGCGAAACCAATACACGCCACAATTGATCCAGCAATGCAAATAATCCGACAACCAAATTTATTCGTTAGTGCCGAAACGACGGGACCTATAAAAGCAGAATTATTTAATTATCAAAAGCGATTTAGAATTTCCATCCGAAAAATTCCAATCCAAATACTTTCTACACACATATTTTCTAAATCAAATCGGTTTATATTTGCACTTCAAAATTTTTACAATCCATCAATACATAAATAAAACCGACTCACCAACTAACAAATATACTCCAGACAGCAAACTGCCGACCCAGGCTACATTTCCCTTTTCCTCTCCAAAACTTTCCGCAAAAGTGGCCAAGAAAACACCAAAGGAATAAGCGATTCCATCGACAATTAAATTACACATGAAGGATGCAAACACAATAACCCAACCCCAGCCACCATCCGGTGGTGCCGGAACACCGGTTTCCATCATATCATATAGTAATTCATCGTCATCTATATCATCATCCATCATGTACTCGTCATTTAGCGGCATCTTCTCCTGCTGGTCATCTCCACCCGCATTCGGGCCATCACCCGTTGAGTCGTTCTTCAAATATTAAAAAAAATCATCAAAAAGTTTGCTTTACTGATTATGTTCACATTCGCAAAGGGTAATAATACTACATCAACCTAATGTATTGTTCCAACACGACTACATCTCTAATTTAATAATGTACACTAACTCTGCCATTAGCGCCAGTATATTACTATTTATTAGCACTACCCAGAAATTACAGGGAATACTTTTGAGTACCCAAAATAAAATTATGTACTCTGTCCTGAATATCAGCCTACTCAGCGGAGATCATCACTACTTTTACTACCAATAGTCATGACATTGTAAAATAGCATGAATCTCTCTCATCAACAGAATCACGCCTTCCCCATATGTATACTTACGTACAAGGAGTCACACAGACGCTTACAATTTCACTGATTAAAACTATAACGAGACTGCGGCTCTCTCTGAGTGAGCTACACAGTCGGTCAAATGGTAAGCAGATGATCAAAGATCAGACAGAGTAGCCGCTTCCAACAAAGCGTACTTCATAAAGTAATTTATATAAAACGCAAATGTACTAAACAAACAAGGGCGCAAAGAGCATGACATCATACCAGAACCAGAATAAAAATTGAACGTAAACGTGTACAAGATTCTAATCTTCCTAACACTCTCAATTAACAAGAACATCATGTAGTATGTATACTCGCGGAAACAACGCACGTGTATGCACTTAAATTTTATTTGGATTTAGTGATGATTCGCTTGTGTACAATAATTGTACTGTGATAAAGAGTGAGTAAGTTTATAACAATTAAAATTATTTCATTAGTCATTTATTGACCTATACATATGAATATAATACTCAGTTGTGAGTTTTTCCAGCTGTACAGATAACTCATTTCTGCCACTACACCACAATCATTCAATTCTTTTCCGGTGTTTGAGCATATATACTTTTCAAGCAAATGAATTCCCAGCTAAATCTTTTCAATTATTAGGCTACTTGCACTTGAAACAGACTAAATAGCTCAATTGACATCACACTGCTTTCTCAATTTAATGTTTGCAAGGATCTCTTTCAGCTAACTACCCAGCATCATCTCTAATTCAATTGTAAGCAGATTTGCCTTTAATCAGATTACAAGATTAGAGCAACTTATAAATTATTGTGGATGCACGCAATGACAACTATCACATGGGGAAAGGTTGTCGAACATGCTATTAGCAATTATAAACCTATAAAATGACGACAAGTTAGACGGGTAAATAGTCAGATTAATCATTTCTCTGTGGCTCTACATCACTGCCTTTGAAAATACACACATGCGGTATCCCTTCCAAAGAACAATTTCAAAACCAGTTTTCCCTATGTAACTGGTTACGCTTGAGTGCAGGTGTTTGTTAGCCCATCAGAAACATAACTGCATAAGTAATATTTTCACTTCGTTGTGGGTAGCTTAGTACCTACATAGTTTTGAGAGTAAAGCCTCTTCCAAATAACTACACCACGGACACAGGTGTGTGTAACAAGTGATAATGGAAAGACCAAAATGTCAAAATACTTTCGATTCACGTCATTACATTCCCTCACCATCTCAGATCCTTAACACCTCATATACTAACCACAATGCTATGTAAAAGTCTTCCCTTTCGTAAAATACATGACCTATAGTGGACACACACGTCGAGCAATTATTCCTGATCCCATAAATTAATTTGAACCAACTCCCAAAAGTAAATTAAGCTCATAGCACCCAGAACAAGGCAAAAATTCCACCCCACAGATTACAACCCCAAGTTATCAAAAGTCATCTACTCCATAGTACACCTCCACTCTTACATACAATTACATACTTAAAAAAGCTCCCTCTCCTTACATACATACATTAAATATTTCAATTACAACAAATTACAATCAACCCCACAATCTAAGAACAAATCCTAATTCTTAAGCCAAAGTCAAAAAACTGACACAGCGCAGTCCCGAAATATGATATTCGAACAGGCATGCTTCCAGAGCTCCACCGACCAATCATGACCTGTGTGCGGTGGGACACAAGTCCCACAAACAGTCAAACCTTGAGAAATAATAAATGACTCCTGTATCAAAATGTACTCATTTGTAACTCCAACCAAAAAGAATGATAATGAATAAAAATTCCATTGCCGTCACAATATAACCGCTAAATATCCCTGTAACAGCTAATCACACAATTTAATTAGCTCTTCCTCAACAAAATCCCTCTTGAACGTACGTACGTAAATCAAATCCTGTCATGCATAACAAACCCTAAATCAAGTCAAGTCACCCACTCTTCCACAAACAAAATAACTCAATTAAAACGTACATAGAGTACACACAATACTAGATACACATAACTCAAAAATAACCTATAAAGAAAAACATATTAACAAAATCAATTGTACTTACACTGACCCGACTGCTGTTCCGTTTCATTCGGTTAAAACTCTGATTGCTGTTATTTCGTTGCATTTTTGTAATATACTAAAATTAAGTCTCCTAAATGTCAGTCGAATTAAAACCTCGAGGTTCTTGTTAAATAATCACGCTAAATATACAAATTATATATTAAGCGCGTGTCTATGTCACAACTCCGGAGTGGCTGCTGTAATAATAGTTCGACGTTATGTGCAAATTTAAAACCTTATCCAGTGTAGTAATTACATAAATCAGAAAAATAATCCCCTCGACGTACTTTTTTGCTCTATACAGAAATGAAGAAGAGCAAATTGTAAAGGACAATAGTATACACCTAATAAATTACTTAATTATAAATACTTTTTTTTTGCACTAGATCAATCCGCACCTAATGAAAGGCAAGGAGTGGCCGTCATAAAAAAAATTCACAGGAGGCTACCAATTTGAAAATGCATAATTAATATCAAATTACTTCACTGGCTCAGAGTTCTCTTCTATACATGAGATACACATTGGGTTGCTAAACAACCTCCAATTATTTACAGTCCCCACAGGTCCCCACCGTTAATAGTTACAACATGCGTGTCCATACACTTGCATGAGATACACACACACACTGCCTGTCAAAAAAAAAAAATCCTTCCTCAAAATCTTGATCCCTTAAAATATAATACTAATATAGTCTATACTTATTAATTTTGAAATTGAGCACTGGAAAAATTTATCTATGCCCGTCAAATTTATTTATAAATATACACTTTAAATTATATGAGTCCACTCCTAACGTGTATCTGTACAGTGTACAGTACACCCGTCCAAAAAAAGTTATATTATAGGTCCAGGACGCCGCAATAATTTTAGTAGATATAATATGTGACTCAATAATTTTTTTTTTGCAAGCGTCTTTCTATAATGAATAGGTGTATAAATACACGATAAACTATAATAATACCAAAAGATAGGTAGGATTTCAAAATCCGCACCGCACTTGTTCCCTGTCTCTTCTTATGTACAGAATGATGTAGTATATTTTTGAATCCACAGCCAGTAATGCCTACACCTTTTGATTCTTGTTCAAATAAAAGATTTCACAACGAGAGACATAGAAAATATCACAAATCACACGTCCAGAGTGTAGAGTGACGGAATTTAGACGGAGGGATCTATTCCTCTATTATAGTGCACACCAGAGTTGGAGTTAAATATATATAGATATGGTGAGAGGTAATTTAAGTATTAGCTGTTAGGAGCAGTTTAAGCAAGAGCAAGTACTTTTTAGTATTTAAAACTCTCAGTCAGTAGGAGTCAGATACAGGAGCTATTAGCTATAATGTATGGAGTTTAGTAATAGAGTAGGACTCTGTGGTGTGGATTTGTGGATGTAGTGTTTTTGTATAGCTCTTTAGCTCTCCTATGAGATGGAATAGTTGCTGCTTGCGTTCAGCTAGTTTTTGTTAGTGTGCACTTAAATTTTTGTATACACACACACACACACAAACACACACACACACACGAAAATACTAGAAGACCAGAGAATAAGAGCGTGTGCATACAGTAGTACCTATATATAATATTTCCCCCTGTCTTTTCCTCACATGCTCCTATGATTCCTTTCCTTCAAATGTCTATGATGATGATGATGAGGCAGGGAGAAGGAAATTAAAAAGGATCGTTTAGAATAAGTTAAACGGGAGAAGAAACTTTAAACATTCTGAAAGGGAGTCTACTTACGTTATTTATATGCAATCGCTCATAATCGTCGCAAACATAGTATGTATTTACTTAGGAATTGTCAGTTGAGAGGATATAGTATGTGAGTTCCGTGAACAAATAGAAATTATGAAAGGGTTGCAAAAGGCTAAAAGCTAATTCAAGTTAAATTACTTGTACTTATATATAGATATATATATATTATTGGCATTTATTATAAATGAACCTTCAACACCAATGTTTTTGACGTGCCCCTCTCTGATGGCCCCTGAATCTGATGTTTTTCACTTTGAACGAACTATATATAAATATGTATTTGTATATTGTAGTCTTTCAAGTATAAATGCTTAAAAGAGAGAATGGATACAATAAATGAGTAGCGTAGTATGAAGTGTCTGAGACTTGTATTTTCAAGTATTCCATTAATTAGTTCCTCCCATGTATATAGATTGATAGTTAAAATGAAGGGAAAGTATGTATGGGTATTTTGACAGGGACTTATAAATCTATAGTAAAAGAAATGTAATTATTTCATTAACTGCGAGCTTTATTATGGATACATTTCTGCGGAAATCGTTTACAAATTATCAGTATAGTTTTGTTTGTGGTGTTGTATAGTTTTGGAATTGACTGAGTGAGTAGTTGTGTAAGTGTTGTTATTTAGTTAACTTGTTGTTGGGCTGTTAGTCATTTTATAATGTGGGATATTTATAGTTCATTTCGCGTGTTTTTTCTGCTAGAGAGAGAGAGAGAGAGAGAGAGAGAGAGAGAGAGACGGAGAGAGAGAGAGAGTGAGGGTAAAGCCAATAGTCAATAGTGAGAGATACAAATACTTATGGGATGAAGCTGACGGAAGGGTTTGGAGGAAGTGTGTACATAGAACTGTACACTTTGAACTCGGTATTTAATAATAAAACTGGAATGAACGAGTCTGGTTGTTTTTTTGAAAATAATAATAATTATTATTTCATTCAATAACTCATGGAGTAAGGGCAAAGAGAGTCTCTCATGTGTTTATTCATTAATTTTATTTTTAATCATGATGAGTTACTCATTCGAAATTCATTAGGAACACATGTGCCGAGAGTTTTTAATGTTTCGTAAAAATGGCATAGGATATGGGGGCTGGCGTGCGTGTGGTATATATTTTGTTTGTAGAGTTGGTAGAGTTTGTAGTAGTCATTCTACTATGGTTTTGCAAACTATTGATACTATAGGATTGTAATTTAAGCCAACTACATGAGGGTTCTTACAATTTACTTTACTGCAACAGATGAGCTGTACGACAACTATTTGCTATAGAGCCGTTTCCCAGTGCAGATGAAGCATCAGCTCCAAACCGTAAACATGTTTTTTTTCTAAATTTATTTACTCTCATTTTTATGTTCCAATGCAACCTAAAGACTTGTTTACTATAAGTTGGGAGCTGTGCACAGGGATAAATCAGAAGTCATCTTCATATTTATTCATTAGCTCAGCCGTCAGTGACTGAAGGAGAATGAGTATAGGGGATTGAGAATAAATGAGATGGATCAAGTTTGGAGTCAAGCATAGGTGAGAGACTGAGTGAGGAAACACTCCAGATTAAGTCTGTGGAGTGGGATTTTGTTGGAGGTATTATTTATTCACCTGGATTCTATATGGCTGAATGCATTTCCATAAAGGATTTTTAACACGGAATTTTTAATGGGTTTCTTATCCTCCCAAGCAATTATACAGAGTAGGTATTGAGCTATACACTCCAAGTATTAATATAGTTAAAGAAATATTACTAATGCAAGAAAAAAATTATTATACAACTACAGGTAATTACTACAGAAGCTTTTAATATTTTTATTAGAGCTAGTGTTAGCGCTTACATATTCATCGAAATCTTGATGATCCATGGTTCCACCACCACCACCCGATATAAATACTGGTTTAGTAGGATAAGACATTACTCACTAGCCTTCTTTTCGTCGGCCTGCGTTTAGAAGGGAATTTACTTTTATTTTCCTATGTAAAGCACTGTACAGAAGAATAAGTAGCACCCAAGAACACCGTCGGACTCCGGGAGAAATAAGGAATAAAAAACACTATATCACAATGCACGGTAGCAATGAGCCAGCAGGACACTACATGGTGGATTTTAATTGTTTAATCCATACTTTTATGTTATTTTGTCCTCTTAATTTACCTTAAAGATAATTTTTTTCCACCAAATCCCGTCATTTCTTAAAGCGTACAGGCTTTGACTCCTGCTTGTACTACTATAGAACCATGTTGATCATGCTCGGTGTCGGTTCGGATTCTACATTGTAGACCTCACTTGGTTGTGGGGAGAAGTACAGTTTACACACAGGCAAGTCAGGCCAGAGCTCAGGTAGGAAATCAATAAAATTTATGGCTCTCAGGATAAAAGTCAATGACTTTAATCATGTGCTAGACCCAGCCTCTGTACATGGATGTTTAGTTTCAGCCATGGGTAATTAACATTTAGTAGGACATACTAGCATCATGTATTAATTGCTATAACCTTGTTTTTCTACACTTATTAATGGGGCTCCATAATTTTTAATGCCTTGTTTTCCTGAATCCTATCATTTTGTCTTTCACAATTTGGGAGAAAGCCTTCACAGTTTCCATCATACCCTTTTCAGTAGTTTGTTTTTATGAAAATCCTCTGACCCAGTTCCAATACTGCAGAACCGAGAATTTGTAGTGGGTTTAGGATGACTCAAGTATTGATTCTGAATCACAGCCATGTTGTTATGATAGCCAAAGAGTCTGGAACGAAGTCAGAGGGCGTTGCTATCTTCTATTGCCCCAATGAGTAAGCCATTATGTCCATTTGTGTATGTAATTTTTTAATGTAACCCTTAAATTAGCAGGAATACCTTTCATATTCTTGTGATATATCATTTTTGACAGGGTTTTCCCTGTTGGATGTGTTCCTAAAAACTACAATATTTTTTTAATTACATGGGTAGCTGCGGAAAAATATTCCGTAGTAATTAGTGAGTAGTAATGTAATTAACAAGTGCAATATGTTGGAAATTAATTACAAATATGCATTTCTAATATATGTAACATCTTAAGTTCAGAAATAGGACAAAGAAAGCCGGATTGGATAAGAGCTTTGACCTATTTAAGTAGCTACAACTTAAAAATCAACAATTTTAATAGGTGGAACATTTTTCTTATGTTTACCAACTGGTCTCATTGTTGGGGATATATATTATTCCGACGTCATTGGAAGTACCGTGTCATTTTAGGAGGTTCTTCTGACATTTAAATTAATTTTCTTGCAGCACAATTTTATTATGTCCGGCATGAAAGCAATGTAACTACACTATCAATGACCAAAAGCATGTATGTTGTATTTTTGTAATTCACTTCATGTGTTAATTGCTTTTGTAGCATGATAATAATTAAGTTTGGGTAGCATCGGGAGTTGCAAAACTTTCTATATAATTGCTGGCGAGATAAAGTGCACGTGTTAAATGCTTTGTGTATAAATCATCAATCGTAAAGTTATATATGTTTAATGAGAACATTTTGATACACTTTGGGACAACTGAAGCACATTCGCTATTTCATACGGATGCATACTTATGTGTAATTGAATACGACAATACGGTAATTATAACTCTACTCTATGATATTCTAGTTTTTTATGCGGTTTTGCTCCATTGTGTCAGGTCAGAATGTAGATGACATTGCAAGATAAAAGTGGTAAAAAGTTTTTAGTTTATTCATTTGCTTTATGAAAATTAGTAACATCTCAATAGATTATTGATTATCATGTCAGTACAGTTCCGTAAGAATAGTGGCAAGTGGCAAGAATACAAGTAGGCGATTAGAAGTTTGATGGAAGTGATCTCAGACGCAACTATTATTACACATATGAAATAAGATTGAGAATTAATGCTGGATCAGAAAACCTTTTAAAAGATTAATTGATGGAAAAGAATTGTAGTAACAAGATCATCACGTACTAAATGACAGAAAATCTGCTCATAAGTTTTTATACAGACTCCTGCATGCATAGGAGTAGTGCATAAATTACAAAACCGGTTTGCTGAGAGGAACTGAAACTGCTACTGACAATTTGAACATTACATGTCAAAAGCAGACAACGCTTGAAAAGCCATGTTAATGCCGTACATACAAAATAAAACTTTCCATGATAAAGACCTCACGATTTAATTGATCACGTTAACAATATACGAACACTATTATTGAGGCAAAATTCATAAAACAAACAGTGCAATAGTGTGAATAAATGTGTGCTTTTAAAAAAACATTTTTCTTCTCGATTCACTTGTATCTTAACTGAATTTTTTAACAATCCGAACTAGATTCATCATCTTGATCACAAAGGACACGATCCAGGACTAAAATGTAAGAACACTGAATTAGTAACTCCAAGAGCACATGCCGCGTCATCAGTACAGATTGATTAAGTATGAGTAAAGCATGGCGTTTAAGAGTACAAAGGAATAATAAAGTAAGTAATTACCTAAAATGACTTGTTCGATTTTTTTGACATTCTTTAAAATACCAGACAATTCTTTTGAGCTGGACTTCTGTCCTTGTTTATCAGTATGTCCTGTAGTCATCTCACTCAGCTGCGTTATCATCTCTTCAATCAGTGCACTATTCTCGTCATCTTGTTGAGCTGGGCTAAAATATCGATCGGCAGATTAATACACTTTCAAAAATTAAATGAATCCACTCCTTCCAACTTGTACTAAATTAATATCGAGTGAGCTTATTTTTACACAATATAAGACGAATTGACAAAAAACTCAACTGTATTTTTTTCAGCAAGCCTAAGCTTAGATTCCGGACTTTGTTCGATAAGCTGAAAATCGTTGAAATAACTAATGTATCCAGTGCTTCAAACTTCCTTGGACTTGAAGTTGTTTCACAGGAGCTGCGAGTGAGCTGTTGCTGCAACTGTAACCAGTCATGAACACGAACATAATCACTTCCGCAACAATGATCATACGGCGTGGGAGAGTGTGAATGGATTGATGAAGCTGGAGTTGTCGACTCTGCTGCTTCAAATTGTGCAGGACTAGCTCTTAGTTGACGAGCCATTGATGCTACTGAAGGAGATTTAGTTGCGACTGCAGGTGTAGGCTTTGTACTACTGCTGAAACAAAACAAACGAGGCTTTCAGTATCGTTCACTAACTATCATTAATGTAGAGTATAGCTTACAATTAACTAAACAAAAATCCCACAATGATATTCTCGTCACTTGCGATGATGAATGCTGATGACATTCAAGAAAGAGTAAGAAGACAAGTAGGAATATTCTCGTTCAGGGTCAGAGTAACCATCAGTGCACAATATATCAGTAAATTAAGAATCTCAAGCTTTTCATTACGTATGTAGTAAATATGTTAATCAAATAATAAATAATAGTAATCATAATATTTACCTCGTAGAACCACCGGTTTCTATTCCCTTCCTTTTGATTTCCTCTACTCTTTTACTTGAAATTCCCATCCCAGCTGATTTTAAGGGATCATACGATTTCCTTCTTTTCCAGTTTTCCATTTCTATATCTCGACTGGTGATGGTAGAATTTGATCTTGTGTGCGATTTGGCGTTGTTGTTATTCGTAACAGAGGAACCTTGATGTCGTATGTTTGAATTTGGACCAAGAATACTTTTACTTCGAACTGGCGATGTTGTTAATGGTCTTGAGGAAGCGATTGGAGGAATAGGTGTTGATTTTTGAGGCTTGGGTAAACTCGCAGCAGCCTAAATCATTCAACAAAACTCATTAGAGTTACACTACACAGCACAGCTAACAGCGTTGAGTTGACAGCGACGGGAGTTCAAAAAG